>WBMY01002190.1:214703-246264 GCA_013397315.1 Donacobius atricapilla | reverse complement strand
TTTTTTTTTTTTTTAAATATTGGGCCATGTAATGCTACATATGTTCAAACCCACAAAAGTAGGACCTGAATTCCCAGTGTTGTCCACAGCTGCTTAATACTGCTGGTGTTGCCTTGTCCAAGTGGTGTACTGAGAATGAGGCATTTTGTCTTAGCAGTTTTAACCTGACTGCTAGATTCTCTGTCACTATTAATTAGCTTGTAGTTCTAGGAAGCATATGGTTGGTCTCCTGTGAATTGTCTGGCCAATTACTTCTCTTCCGATTCTAGATTTTCTGTAGGTACTGGCGCAGGACTTCTGCAAGAATTTTATAACATGATCTGTCTATGGATTTAGTAGAAAGAATGGGATGAATATTCATGTTTCATTGTTAATGAAAAAGAGGTTTGACTCTGAGGAATTTTAAGATAAGTAAAGTCATTCGATTTCTGAATTTTTAAAAACTATTCCTAAATCAGCCATATTGTGATACATGTGTTAGACAATGTTTTCCTGCTCAAGATACTCTAGAGAACATGGTGAATATATTTATGGGTAAGGTCTCGAAATGGTGTTTTGTGGTTGATATTGCTGTTAGAGTGGAGGAGGTCTGAGATGCCAGACCTCATAGCAGAGAAGTAGAGTTCCAGCCACAAAACTCAAGACACAAAGTTCAAAGCAAATAGGTTGAGAGAAGGGTATTAAGGTGTAGGCAGTGTTGTAGTCAGAAGGTAGACAAACCCCTGATTTTTAGAGATTTTCAGTTTTATGTGGCATATTTTCCAAAGGCAAAGCTCTACTGACTGGGGCAATAGTCTCCTTTGGTTGATTGATTCTAATAACGAGTTCTTAAATTATAAGCTGAGAGTAAATCCTTATAGTTTTTGTCTTAAAATGGTGGGGTTTTTGTTCTGTTTCACAAATTATTTGTAAAAGTGGTTGATGTAAATTAAAAATGCTTTCATGAAATATTCAGAAAGAAAATGACTGAATTTTAAGTAGTGTGAAAATGTAAACTTATAAGCAAGTTACAGATGATAAAATATTTCCAGTTAAAAAAAATATAAAACCTTTTGAAGGTGAATGTCAGAAGTAATACTCTCAGAGGACAGATTTTGTCATTGCAAAGCTATTAGTATCTATAAAAATTTTTTTCTAGTGAAGAATATGAGGATGCCTGACTTTGTAGAACTGAGTTTTCTCTTCTAAGTTTTATGGTTTTTGGAATTAACAAGCACTTCCTGTGACAGAAATACTACCTTCAGTACTATTTTATCAGAGTGACTTCAGCTTATATTCTGCATATATTCATGTTTCTGAAAATGAAACAATGAAAAAATTTTTAGTGTGAAATTTTAAATAATTTGTAAGAGGATTGGATCAAACGTCATATATTTAAGCTTTTCATTATTTTAGTTGAAAAATAGCTCTATGTTCTTGAATAGAAACACAAGCTGATCTACCAAGGATTCATTAGGTGGAAGCGGCTGTTTAAAAGGGAGTTGCCAATAGATGAAGGGCAGCATTTCTTATACTGGAACTGCAGTTATGTAAATTAGGCTTGAGTCTATGCAGCACTACCTGGATATTCAGCTTGCTTTTCAGAGGTATGACTAACACATTCAAATAGCTGATGTTTCAGTGCACTTTGTAGGTATTTTCCAAGCATGTTCAGGGGTAAATAAATAGATGGGAGATAGTGTAATACATGGAGTTGGAATGGAATCAGCCCACGTGTCATTACATTAGTCTTAGTCTACCAACATACTTTTAACTTTGTGATGGAGTGGTGAACAAGGAGTCATTGTGTTATGGTGTGTCCCTATGATATATGTGACAATTTGAATTGATTTTATGTTTGCAGTTACCACCAGTGTGGAAATGATGCACTTAGGCATTTTTGTTTGTGACAATATTTAATAAAGAAAACGTGATGTGTTGCAAATAGCTTTCCTTTGCTTAACACAGTCCACCTTTGGGGGGTGAAAAATTAATAAATACCAGCGTATGGAGAAAAAATTGTTTGCAATGCTTCTTTTTTTTTCCAAAATGTATTATTAAATTTTGTCTGGTTGCATCAGTTTGCTTCTTGCTTACCTGCCACATTGAGTCATTTTTATCACGTACTTCTGTTAGCACAGGATCACAAGATATGTTCAAGTTAGCTAAGGGGTAAATGTGAAGTATCAAGTTCTGTTCTGTAGAATAGACATTTAAAATCTGATGAAGGTTTCTAATTTGTTCGTTTGGGGTTTTTTTCCATCCTCATGTGCACACTCTTTTTTTTTTTTTTCACTCTGGATATTATGAGACTGACAGTTAAGAAATTTATTCTTAATTGCTCTCTGTTGAATTGCTGCATGTTGATGTTACTTCAAATTTGTTTTATAACAGCTTTTCTCTTCATATTTTTCAGATTATGGCACAGGCTCAGGGTTTGGGGAAGAGATACATGAAAGCCTTTTTTAAAGGTTTCTTTGTTGCTGTTCCTGTAACTGTGACTTTCCTGGATAGAGTTGCCTGTGTCGCAAGGGTGGAAGGAGCATCAATGCAGGTATTGCTGGAAATATCTTTTGTCTGTCAGGAAATTGAAAAGTGGCTCTCCACTGATAATAGCTAGGTGAAAAAAACTGTCTTTTTCTCAACTGTTATTAAATGACGTGTTCTAGTATGGAATAGATTAATTTCTACTTTGTTAAATATTTTGTGATGTGAAAGGAAAGATTTTTGAAAACAAATTTTCCCAAAATTCTGGGTCAGTGAAAGGAAAATATATGGAAAAATAGTGATAAAGATAGTGTTGATATCTTCCTAAACATTTGGAAATATTTGGAGCAATACCTTTTGTCTCTTGGGATTGAATTGATGACTTGCAAAGAGTCTTTATTAATTTTTAGTAGCTACATTATAGTAACTGTATAGCAAAATTATTTCTTGCTATACTGGTTCTTACTAATGAACACATATGGCACCATTGCAGGAAAGAATACTGAAAGTGACATGAACCTACTATTATTGCTTATGTTTATCAGGAAATAGGTATCAGTTCACTGTTTTTCTTTGGTTATATTGAATGTTTATACAGCATAAGCAAGTAAATATAAATAGGATGTGTAACATTTAGATATTAAATAAATACTCATGAACACGATTTTGTTTTCACTCTTTATTTGGTTTTGAAAAAGCTGTATTTTGGTGTAGATAGAAAATTTCCATGTTGTTACTTTCCCTTTTAAATCATATGAGCTGCACATTGGTATGCCTCACCACTGATAACTATGATATATTTTGTTCCAATGTTGCAACATTCCAATTAGCAGAGAGCAAGGATTTGATTCTTGGATGTCAAGCTCTCTTTTCTTATTGTCTTAATAAGCTCAGAACCTTGAAGAGGTTTCACAGCAATCAAGACCAGCTGCTGGAGTTTGAATTATGCAGAATTTACACATGGGCTTGGCTTGATCCTGCACTTGGCTGATTTATGTTTAATGTTCTAAAAAGCATGTGGTGGGGAGGAGGAGATGGCAAGGTGGCATTGTGTCTTTTGTGGCCGTCTGTAATCTGATGTTTAAATTCTGTCAAGAAACCTCAGCAGGCAGCTCTCACATCAAGAACAGGGAGGAAAGTAAAATCATCTTGCTCCACTAATTCTACAATCCAAGGTCAAAAGCTAGGTGTAACATAAGTTATCTTTGCCCTTTTCGTGGATGTTATTCTGAATGTCATTGATGACCAGTGCAATAGAGAAGAATCTCAGGGCTTGCAGTTGCAGAGCCACAAATCTGCACTAAAAAGGAGAGGAAGGGAAAATTATGAAAAAAGAGTTTTTTTATCTTTTTACTATTTTCAGACAGGAGAAATTCAAATATCTATCACAGCATCTAGAGAAGTACAAAATCAGCCAGATGAATACAACTCCCCTGTTTTCCATCTTTCCACTTTTTGCCATGTTGCAGGTCTAGAGCAACATGGAACATTCAAGATGCAGATTCGTGTTGGATTTTCTGGTTTTGGCTTTCTACCTTTGTTTATTTCTATTTTCTTGGGGGTTTTTTTGCTACTAGTGAGTGGGACCAGAACATTTAAATTTTGTAGTGTTGTTTTTTTAGCATACCACATTGCTATTCATTGTTTGATCTTTTCTCCCTCTAATGTAATGTTCTGTTTGACATCTATTATTGCTTAATAGTTTTGCTTCAGTTGCTGGAAAGAAATTTCTTAGATTTCCCTCTCCACAAGTCTGTTGTGGCCCTCTGGTTAATACCTCAGTTTTATGTTTTCTTTGAAGTCAGTCTCAAGTGTTTGAGAGTGCTTTGGTATTATTTTGGAGTGTTGCTTCTCTACTCGCTTCAAGAGCATGTAGTTGCTGGTTCATCAATAGAAGATTTGAAAAACACTACAGTTATTTGCTTAGATTTATCCAGCCTGACAAAGGGAAGGTAATACGCATTCACTGGATTATTAAAATTGAAGCTTTCCCTTGCTGTATCTGCTAACTAAACATTCCCTCTGTTGATTGAAAAATGGGTAGCTTGAAAGCTGACATTTATAATTTTACTGACACCTCAGTGTCTGTAAAACTCTGGTTTTATTCTGAAACAGAACTGAAATAGAGGGGTTTTTTAAACTTCTATGCATATGACCATTTTTCAGATTGAAAAAAAAAAATTCCTAGTGCTTTTAATAAGATACTAATTTCCTTGCCAAGATATATTAGACATCTAAACGAGTCTTACGGGGACACAATTCTAAGAAATATACCCCTCTCTTTAAGAGTAGCTTGAAGGAGTACTGGTCGTGTTGCAATTCTGTCTGTTAACTGTGTTCTTTGGAGAGTGATCTGTGTCAAATATATCTGACTATGAGCTGAAACTTCAGCCTTCCATATCTATGGCTTTCAGATTGTTTCCTTCAATCACATGCTTCCAGTGATACCTTATTGTCTCAACTTGATATCATGGTAAGATTCCCGAGAATATGTTTGTAAAAGTCCTCTAAAATGTCTACCTGGCTTAGTGTGCTCATAATTCTCCTGCTGAGCCTGAAATGAAAAGTTTTGACAAGAAGCAAGAAATAAATTTCTCTGTGTCATGCTTGCTCTCCTACTCTTGTTCTCTGCTGTGCACTCTCTCTCCCCCTACACTTTTTCCTTTTGTTCTGGACCAGCCTTACTGCTGCTTCATAGTTACTGATGATGGGAACACTTTTTGGCACCCTGGCAAGCATCTGAATAAACCTAATGAAAATACAAATTTTCTGACCCAATCAATTAAGACAGACTACATGCATTCTATTGTCTCAAGCTGATTTTGTATTTTTCAGTGCTTTCAGCCACCTGTCATAATTTCACTTGTGCTAACTTCAGTGTGAATTAACTCTAACCTATAGGGAATAACAGTGAACTATTGCAGTTTATAATTTTAACAGTTTCAATAGTTCTCTTCTGTTTCCAAATTTACTGGGTTTTTTAATCATCACATGAGGTAGTTCTGTTGCTTAGGATTTTAGATTGATGTTCTCATCTAGTGTTCTACTGATAGCGGGTTTCTAGTGAGTTGTAATCTGTTTACAATATTAAATGTAAGTGACACAAATAACTGGAAATAAGATTTCCTAATTACCTGTTGTGGATTTTTTTTGTGTGACTTCTTGTAGTGCGGGCTGTATACTTTTAAATGTTTGTTGTCATATGGACATCTTGATATTGATTTATGTTATTTTTTTATTGAGTTTCATTGCTTGTCTGATATTATGAACTCTTCATACATAAAGATGTGGGAAAGGAACCCCTCATGGATACATAAATTTGTAAATTCATTAAATCAAATGGAGTGTTCTCAGGTGGGATAGAAAATGGCAAGGTATGTGCAGCTTTAAATGTAAGTTCTATTGCAAACAGTTCAATACCAAGGATTATAGGAAGTGGCCTGACCAGCGATCTCTGATGAAGCACTTGTGTTTCTGCAGGAGACATTATTGAATGTTCTATTCCATTATGCATAATAGCAGTTGTAATTATTCTGTGGCAGTTCCTCCTAACTTTATTATTAGGATTACTGTACCTAAGCCTGTAAGCTCATGTGAATATTCTTTGTGTTCCCCAAGCTACAAGCAAATAAGTTGCGACCTTCACTAGCAGCATAACAACTATGAAGTTAATCATTATTTATAGCAAAAGGGCATGTTTTTACCCTCCTACTTATGGAACCTCATGTCCTATGAGGCTTCATCATATGGCTGGGGATCTCAATTTGCATGCTTTTAGCATTAGATTAGTTAGTAATTGGAAAGAGTAATGTTTTGTGGCTTCTGCATCGCAGTTTAAATTAAGACCTGTGTGCCTCATTTGTAGCAGGCTTTTATGCCAAAAACTTGAGCTAAGAAGTTATAATGCTTCAGACTAGAAGGAAGAAGCCTCTGTGTCATTCTGTTTCTTATGAAAAGCCCTTGTGACGCTGTTTGTTGACTCCTTTTGCAGAAGCTATATTTTGATTTTGCTAGACCTGAAACCTTACTACTAGTTAAAATATCATGAGGAATAAGTTGTATTGTTTCTATACTTGTTTGTTGTGGAATCTCAGTTTGTGTTATTTACAAGAGAGACAGGCTTGCTGAAGTATTTAGCCTTTAAATTTTTTTAATAGACAATTGTGATTGTTGATGTAAATGAATAGTTTCCTAGTTTTCCTGCAGTTTCTTCTAAGAAAATAGTATTATTGTCTGCACATTTGTCAGGGTTTTTTGTGAGAGAGAAGAAAAAAAGCCTACACCATTGTATTTTTCTCAAACACAATTCTAATGTATAATGAGTTGGATATCCACTCTGTATGTCAAAATGAGGTCAGGTATTGTTATAAATGCATTTAGAGTGCTCTAAGTTAAAAAAGCTTATGCAATATCTAAATGTATTAAAATACCAAGGTATTTCTTTTGTTTAAATGCAGAAAAAGATAGGAGTCAACCGGTGACGTTGTTCGTCACACAGACACATACACACACGCACTTTGGTGACAAGGCATGAACTGTTTATTACGAAAATCTGACTCCATTTTATAGTATTTCTACAAAGGCCAGGGATTGGGGGAGAAGGTTGACACCTCTCCCCATCCCACTGGTCAAGACAGCTGTCCATCAGCTCTCCATATCTCTAAGAACAGGAATGAAAACTTAGCTTGATTTAATGAAAACATTGCTTCTGTTTATAATACCCATGTGTGAGAAACTACCCAAACCACGAAAACTGTGAAACAGAAGAGAAGGCTGAAAAATCAGGGCAACAAACCGGGATAGTGCAACTAGTGCAATACTCTAATTACTTGGTGTATTTCTCTGGAAGATGTATTTGATGTAAGTTTATTTGATACCAGAAGTGTGTGAACACTCATTTAGATCTTTTCTATGTATCACCTGTGAGATACATTATCTTTTTGAAGAATGTTTTAAGATTTCTATTTGCTTCATCCTTCTCTGTTGGCCTTTTAAGGCAGACACCTTTGAGTACTAAGGAGTTTACTTTGTGAGAATATGTCATATGTATGATTTCTGCTTTGTAAGATTGGCCTCTACCTTATACTTAGTAGTGTTGTAAGCTTCTGGCCCCTATGTACTTATATTTGGCAAAGTGTGTATGACTGAATTATTTGTGAATTTGTCTGTAAGTCACTTGTATGTAAATATTTGATCCTTTGGTGGAAAATGCTGTAAAAGCGATAAATAATTCTGGAAATCCTGATTAAAAACTACTAATAAAATAACTGCAAATTAGTTTTCATTTATCTGGTTCTTGCAGTGCATTGAGTCTGGTAAATAAAACAGCAATGAGTATTAATATATTTATAGCTTAGACTCAGACCATATCTCTGTGGATGTTAAAGTTATCTGCTTTGATTCCCTAATTTACCTAACTAGAAATTTGCCCATAGCCCAAAATGTAACTAGCCTCGTTTGCTCTTTAAGTAAACATATGGCATCATATCCCTCCCTCTCTCCCTACCATGTTTATTCTTTTGACCTGTTGTATCCTATCGTATTACTTACTGTTCATGTGAATTACACCTACTGAGGACCCTACCACACGACTCCTCTTGCACCTTGAAAAAGTAATTTTTCACAAATCCCACTTGAAGTATGTCTTTGTCAACCAATCTGTTTAACAATGATAAGTGAAGAAACTGTAGTAAAGAGAAACCAGCACTTTTAAATTGCTTTTGAAGTTAAAATTGAATACTGATTAATCATTTTATTTGAGAGCAGAGTTTACTGAATAACAATAGAATGAAATTCAACACTGTGTAATTACTAGGGTTGAGAAGAGTTAATTTCAGTCCCCCTGTTGGTTTTCTCATCAAAGGTACTATCGGTTTGGAGAGGGGAATACAGGTAGTGAAAGTGTAGTGGTTTATGTAATGGTTCCAGTTATACTGTAAGTGCTTCTTCTACAAAAACAGCAAGAAAAACAATAGCAAACATTTTAGCTAATATTGCAGTTATCATATAAAGGAGGGGTAGCCTAGTTTCAACACTATGTGCTTTATTGCATGTATCACCTAACTCTAGAGTCTACATTAGCAGTTATCTCTTGGCCAACTTGGGAGATACTGTAATTGTATTTGGAGACTCTGAGAAATAAACAATTAGAAAACGTCAGTCTGGAATACTCTTAAATAATTTCTGTCTAGTAAAAGGGATCTCTGTTTTAAAGAAAGCCTTGCAAACATAAATAAAGACAGTACTGTAATGGGCTTCCTCTTTCCTCTGCCCTTTCCCAAGAGTTAACTCAGAGCCAGCATTGATCAGGTACCCGGATTTTGTATCGTATCACACAACGTAATTTTGGGGGATTTGATGTACCTCCTAATTATGCATTAATTACTTGGTTATTTTGATTCATGCCTTTTTGTGTCCTGTTATGGAAGTCCCACATTTATTGCCAGTGTCAGTGTGTGCTCTAGGTATAGGGTTTGTTTTTCCCCTTTGCAAAGGATGCTGAGACTAGTATTGCAACAAGTACATATTTTTAGTGGATTATGCTTTTATAAATAGTAAGATGTCTGCAAAAAGCTTGTTTGCTTGTTTGGCTTTTTTTTCCTGGGAATTAGTGTACTTGGTTTTCCTTTGATTTTAATATTAAATGATAAGCAGTAGCAGCAATCCCTTCTTTTTATCAGGCTTGCCCTAAGTATGTATCCTATGTAATCTGATTTGCATGCAGTAGTGCATTGAAAGATGTGAACTAGAGTTTGTTATAAATTAATGATATTTAATATATCATTTAAATAAAGAAATGTATTTCAGATGTATTTCCTGTAATACAACAGATTCTCGGTCTCTTACATTAAGTGGGTATGTTTTTAACCTTTTTAATGGATGGAAAGAGAATTAGGTGGAAGATTGATAAAGTAAATTTCGATCTAAATGTAGATCTATTTTTCTCCCCTTCTCTCAGCCTTCTTTGAATCCTGGGGGAAGACAAGCATCTGATGTAGTACTGTTAAACCACTGGAGCATTAGAAATTACGATGTACAGCGTGGGGACATTGTGTCACTGGTGTAAGTAATTTTGCATACATTTCAATACATGCTTATGTAGGTATTGAACCATCAATGTTTCATCTACAGTAATGTAGGTATATACGTGAGCAAGGTACATAACGTTCTTAATAATGCATATTGTTATTTCTGTCATCTGTTTTCAAAACTCAGATGTTCAAAGAATGCATTACCAAGTTTTTACTTGAAAGGCATGCAATTCAAGATATCAAGTGATACAGTGTGCATGTGTACCAAAACTGCCAAGAACAAAGAGTTGTGATGTAGATAAAACATTATGTCACTTAAAGGAGTATAGTTTTAAGTTGCTTGGCTATATACTTATGAGAAAAATATTCCTTATCGACTAATACCGTATGTTTTTCTTCCTGGTGAAGCATGTCTACTGAATAAAATTTTAGGTAAGATCACAAGAATTCAACCACTGCCATTAAGGATAATTGGAGCAAAATATATAATTTTACATTTAAAATTGGGAGGTCTATGTATCAAGTCAAAAGGTGGCAGTGTTTCGCTGTTGAAAATACTCAAGACTAACAGGACAAAAACTCCATTTCAGCCTTAATATAATATAGAAATAGAATGTCAAAGTGCTCATAACTGACGTAGGGATATAATACATACTCATATGCTTGGAGAGTTTAAGCTTAAGGTTTTAGTTTTGTAAGTGAAATGCACAATATGTAGATTGTAACAGAAATGTCTTTTGAAGCCATATTATCTACCTGGCTTTTTGTCATATATCTTTTCTGATTGTCCCATTTTTTTGCCTACCTCTTCACTGTAGTGGTAATCTGTAAGACAATTTTCACTACCAGCTCTTAAAACCAACTCTGTCATGTATTCTTCTCTTTTGTTAAACACTTAAAATTTGCACTGTGATCTGTCTCATTTTCTGTCATGTAAAATTTTCTGTAAATAGTCTAGCTACAAATATGAATTTATTCATATTTGCTACAGATAATATTGCAAAAGGATCCAATTTCAGGTCACTTAATGATTGCTGTAAAATGTGATTCCGCCTGTGTGTGCATCCCTCTGCCCAAATCATGCTCTGGTGATTGTTTAAAAGAGTCAGTATAACTGATTAGTAATTAATATACTGAACAGAAAATGAGCATGTTGTCTGATCATAAAAACAAAATTAATAGTTTCATTCTTATTATACTCCTTGAATGTCTGTGATTCTGTCTGAGCCATCTACATTGGTTACTTTCACTTTGCTGTATGTTTGAGCATGATAACTGGTATTTTAGGTGCTCTGGGGCTTTTTGTATGTTTGGAAACCTTTCCCTAGTTTTGGTGGAGTTTATGTACGTTCACATAGAAGAAGCTGTATTCATGCGCTGTATGGAAGTTTTTCTTAGTCTTTGGGAAGTCCACTGGATAATCAGATTAAAGTTTTCCTAAAGCACTTTAAGATCAGTACAAAGGGAGTTGAACAATGTAAAAATAATGCATTGGATAGTTTTAATATAAAATATCCTTCAAGGTTTACATTTATCAGTAACAACTTTTAAGTGCCTCATGATACAAGGTTTGTTAGAGGCAGTTTTGGCCTGCTTCCTGATTGTATTGTTAAGTTTTTAATTGTACGGTAAAGTCTTGCAGGATATAGTATCTGGATGTGATTTTTTAATTTTCAGTTTTTGAGACTTAATTTTGCTATACAATTCTTTTATTGGGTAAACAGGCTAATACTTCTATCCTTTCCATTTTGATTGCTTACCTCTGATTTCTATAACTCACATATATGCATGAATTTTACTTGCTGGTCCTCAGAGTCTGATTTAGGTAAGGCATGAACGGGGAAGGCCGATCTCCCATCAGGTGCTTCTTTCCTGTTCCTCTCAGAAATTCAGTTGAGAAAATGTTGGTGTGACTGAGATAGGCAAATGGATATGTAAACCTTTGTTCTGTATTCTTACTGGCTGCTTTGCATTTGTCCACTGTCTCCTCTTTGCCAAGTTGTAGCAGACGGTAATTTCGAGGTTAATAGTGGACAAGTGGTCTTTTGCAGAGCAAGAGCTGAAGTAAAATATTCCTTCTTGGCAGCATGATCCGGGCCATTCAAACTGATCTCTTTGCTCCAAGTTTTGCCTGTTGACCCTCTACTTACAATGGACTTTGCTAGTTGGGATGTCAACAATCCCTTTAGGAATTGTGATAGAAACAGCAGCCATCCAGAATGACATGGTATCTCTGATGGTATGAAGAAATCCAAGAGGTGAGGTAGTCTTGATGGTCCTGGATGCTCCAGAAGAGAATCAATGATCCTATGGTCATGACTGATACTGCATATATATCCAAAAAGTTTTTCCTCTGTTGTCCAATCTAGTTCTTGATAAACATATGTATATATTTTTTATTTTATGACTTTGATTGCAAATGAACACCCAAGTACTCAAGTACTTGCTAGTGTTTATACCTAGTAAAGGTACTGAATGAGGACTGCATGTGTCTCTGTCATCTTGATCTGTGTATCTGATGTAGGTGAACCACTCATCTCAACCGCAGCTGTCAAATTAGCCGCTGTATGCATGCATGTGCGTTTACCTTGTTTTAGGCAAAATATTTAGAATGGCATTAATCTTTAGAAATATTAGAGTCAAGTAAAACCAATGGAGATAATAGGTTGGTAGCAAAAAATTATTTCTTTAATTGCAGCTTAGTGTTTTACAAATAGTTATATCTTACCTCAGCCTTTAGAATATTTTTTTCCCTTTAGCTTGAACTCATTTTTATTGATACCAGAATTAGGAGAGCTCAATGTTACATGCTGTAACTTTTGAACTCACAATTTTAAGTTGATTCAGAACTAAGCAAAATGTTATCATTCTTAACTTGATCACTTGCTCGAGTGCTTAATTTAGGTACTGCTATATTACTGGGACTTCATAAATTGAAAATCAAAGCAGGAATAATTTTTAAATAAATGAGGCAATTTCTGTTATTCTGTGTTCTAGAATACTACCTTTCCATCTCTTAAAAAAGAGAAAAAAGTGCATTTTATTTCTAGTTTTGGAAATGCATTTATTTGTTTACAAAGAGAAAAAATAGTCATGTAGCACACAACATCTTTCAAAGATTATTGCATGTTTTTGCTACGCAGACCTTGAGTTTTCAATAACTTTTGTGTTGAAACAGGCATCTATTTTGTAAGAGCTTAGCCGAGGTAGATCTCAACAGTTGTGTAGAACTTCACCAGATATTGCAGAACAAGTTATAAGATCCATAGTGTTCTCTCAGCTGGTTTTACTCTGTAAAGTTTGAGTGCCAGCAAGCGTTGTAGCTGGAGCTGCATGCATCACGGTGAGGGTGGTAGAGCTCATGCAGTTCCCTGGGAATACGTGCTGCAGCTGCATGTCCCAGTGCTTTTAGAGATAGTGCTCTTCTGCTGCAGATTAAGGGATATTTTTGCCAAATTAACCTGTCTGTAATTTGCTTTTTACTGTGTACAAATGCAGGCATTGTTATAAAAAGATTTTGCCAAACAATGATTTCAAGGTCTGTAGGCTTGACATTTCTGAGTCTGAATTTTAGCTTGCTAACTACTGCTACCTCCTTTCCCAAGGGAAAGTCAGCAGTTTTCTCTTTTCAAAACATCTCTCTCTGTTTCTTCAAACAGGTTAAGTAAGCAGTGTTCCCTTTCCCATAACAACTGTACCCAGGTGTTGTTTCCTATTCCTTAACCAATGGAGAGAAATGTCAGTCCCATGGACCAATAATAGACCTATTTAGTGCAGCATATTATAAAAGATACTGTTGGAATTGTAAAAAAAGCCTTCTTTCTCTTCTAACAACTATATGAAGTCAATTCATTTCGTGTCCTACCATGACATAGGTCTAGAATTAATTTTGGTTGCCTTTATGGAAAATCTCCTGTCCTGATTATGCAATCATACTTTCTTTTTATTCCAAAATTCCTGTCTTAATGTAGAAATAAGTTGGTGTGTAGCTTCTCAAATGATGAAAAGTTAAGGTTGTAGTCACAGGCACTAATTTTAACCTTAAGGTCAAAAATTAGAGGTTAATTTAAAGCTATGTCTGTAATGGAGAGAACACCTCCACTATTTGACTGAGAGCAGGAAGCTGTTTGCTGAATAGGTTGCCAGGTGGCCTTCCATTGCTAATTTAGAATGTGTTCTTATGTGTCAAATAAAAATAGCTATGCTAAATTAATCTGAGGAAATAAAAAAGAGAACCACGCTGTTCTGTACATTCTGAATGGTAACATGCTTTTAACAGTATGAACTATAATAACAAAATGGACAATATGTTTAAAAACATGTTTTTAAAGGTCAGCTATAAAAATAAGGAAATAAGTGTTGAATATTTCGTCAACTTCTTTTGAGTTCTCATATACAAGCATAGTTGCTTTAAATACAAAGCTGACTTTCTACCTAGAAAATTCCTTGACGTTAAAAAAAACCCAACAAATTGTACTTCTTGTCTCCTATCCTTATTATCCTTACAAGGGCTATTAAGTGGCTTCTGTCACTGCTTCCTCTGACTGTAATATTATACTCAGACCTTCCAGTAAACTCCTTTATTTTGGGTGAACTGCTAAGTATTTATGTGAGCTTGATCTTTGAAAAATCAAGTGCAGATCTTCATTCTGGAGGAAGAATCAAAATACTGCATTTGAGGTTGTTTCTGCAGCTGTGTCCCTCACTGGCATCTGTTCAGAAATGAGAACTGGAAAAGAAAATTGTGATGATGATTTTATATGATGGTTCAACAAGTTTCAACCCATACAAGCAAATCTGAATAATGCAATTTTTGAAAGAATGTAGTCTTGTTAGTTGATGAAAACAAAAGAGTTCTCAAATGGTGCAAACTGAATATGTGCTATTCATAGAAGATCACTAATTGGAATTTCATTATTGAGACTAGCTTAGTAAAATAAATATCAGTAAGAAGGTACTTACTGAATGAACTGACTTGAATTTGAATTACTTGTAAGTATGAAAATATTTTCTTCTGAACTCTGATAGATATAACATGAATGGATATGTAGTGGTTCTTGCATTATGTTTAAGAAAGCTTCTTTCTGACTAAAACACTGAACAACCTTTTATGAATACCTCTACTTGGCCTTCTTAAGTCTTCCAAATTCTGTTCTATTTTTGTTTGTACTTAGGTCTCTGAACCAAGTCATCTGTCTTTTGACAGGTAGGACACCGCAAAGGAGGTTGTGCTGACACAGAAGCTAAATAATCACTTTAGTTTCTGTGCCTCAGTGACCTCAGAAAATCTTTTCCTATTCTGTTCTTTTAGCTGGGAAAAAAAACCCCAAAATGTCTCACGTCTTTTCTTGATAAAAATGAAATATATAGTTCTACTTTTATTATCTGTGTTATGATCTATTCTTAGTGTGGGTATCATACTATATATAAGTGTGTTAATACTTAAAATTGATGGAAGAAAGCCTTGCATCTTCTATTTATAAAGTAAAATACTTTTTCTAAGGAAACTTTCCAGATAGTGTACATGATCCTTGGTTTTAATATGAAGGGCTCAGGAGGGGTTTAATAGGCAGTTTTGCATTACTGTGGAAACTGAGTAGTTATGGAGAAAAGAAGTTGCAGTTAAAGTTATGATTGTTACATTTAAAGTCTATGGATATGACTAGGAAGTTGACAAGACTTGGTTGCAAGAATCACTGCTGGAAAGATTCTGGCTAGACTCTTTAGGCCAAAAAGTCACATAAATGAATGTTATAGCTTAGAGATTGTTTAGTGGTTAAATTGCAAGTTGGAGATTTAAAAATAGCTATATTTTTTAAAAAAAGGTAACGATGGAGAAGTCAGATGGCCTTTCTTGTTTGTGAAAGTGATGTTGATTGATTGATTGATTGATTGGGTAGACTACTGTAACATTGTAAGTCATGCTGTCAGAACTTCATATTCTGGTTGATTTTTATTTTATTTGCCTTGCTATTGAATTAAGTACCTTGCTGTTGAATTAAGAAACAAATTGCTGCTTGCTGAACATTTATTAGAGCATCTATTAGAATACTACATTGGAAGTTTACTAAATCCACTTAATTGATTACTCAGTTGTTCTAGGTTTTGGCTTTGGTATGTTTGTTTGTGTTTGGTTTTCCTGCATATAGTATAGTCTTTATATTTCATTTAAAATGCAGCATTGAGAGACTTGACAAAAATAATTAAAGTCAGATGCACAGTCTTTGGAATTTGGTTGAATATACTTCTGAGGTAAGTAGCATAAAATTTCTTTAAGACCCATTGCAGTGAAAGTGGAGGGAGATTACAGTCTTGCTTGCCTCAGAAACAAAATACTTAAAAATACAGATCTGTAGACTATCCTGCATTGAATAATTTTGATGCTACTGTGTCCTAGGTTACAATGTAAAATATGCCCAAGGTATGTATTCTATCACCATCTTCGTGAGCTGATGAAACCAGGTGGGGCAGTGTTTCCCCTGCCCCCACCCTCTGGACTATGTTCTGTTAATGGGCCCATTCATGCTCTGCTGTATGACTCATGGGTAACTCCCTCCGAGAGTTATCTCTATTTAATGGGCAATCAAGGACCCATTGCATGAGTCATAAAATTACATCATTCCATTGTGAGATGCTCCGCCCATGGGGAGGAGCCAAGTATTCCCACCTGGATATAACCCGGGATAGCACGGGGGCCCTTAACCCGCTGGATTCCCAGAGGACAGGAGGTACTGGACCTTTCTACAGGATCACTGCTTCAACGAGACCACTTCATCCAGACTGCTACCACCGCCCTGACTAACAGGTTGTGTTATTTAACTTATTTTATTTTACTTTTTTTTCCCCCTCCTATTAAATTGTATTTCTGACTTGGAGTCTTCCACTGGTTTTACTTTCAAACCAGCACATACTGAATTGGTACTGTATATACTGATAAGTGTACTGACTTAGCTGTATTTACACTGGAATAACTGTGAGTTATAGTAGTGTTGCAACTCAGCTAGATTAGGATGTAAATAATAAAAACAAGTTAATTTGAAGTTACACAAAAATATATGTATGTCTGATTCTTTTGAAAGTAAGAAAGATGCGAGAAAAACTGGTTATGTTGTAGTCTTCAAATTGTAGGATGATGTGATGTTAGCAGCTAATTGATACAGAAGGAGGCCCTATGTTCTGCTGTTGGAGGAGTGTTAACAGTATTTTTTTATCTTAAAATTAACTGATGTATTAATTCAACTTAATTATTTTTACTTCACCTTTTAGTGATCAGGCAAATGAGGAAGAGGAAAAAACCTATTTTACCAAGTGACATAATTTTTACCTTTTTAATGGAAATTAAAAAAAGATGGAACAGCATAGAATAGTTTTTTTATACTCTTCTAGATGATGGGCAGTCACAGTATGTTGGAGGTCCTGCGTCTAAGTGGACAACTACTTGGAAAGTTGCAGAAGTTGCAGCAGTGATTTGGTGGCTGGAAAGCTCTCTCTGATCCTGTAACTGTGCCTTAGAGCAGGATGGCTGACTGCCCTGTGAAGGTCATGCTGAGTAAAAGGAGCGTGAAACCTGCCTTGGTTTAGAAAAATGTGGCTTTTGCCTTTTGAAATACTTATAATTTAGAATGTGTTTTGCTGTAGCAGAATCTTCTGCCATGTATGTACAGTAAGGTAACAGTATATATTTCCTGAATGTTTTTTCCTTGAACCTTAAGAGACTCTTGAACCTTTGACAACTCTTGCAGGAAAATATTTGATACCTTTTTTTTTTCTCAGTACCTTTCCGAATGCTGAGAAGTAATTACTAGTTATTTATGACTGGCATTGCTTGTAGGTACTTGGAACTGGGAAAGGTTTTGCAAGTCAGTGAAATAAACTACACACTCTTATTGCTGAAAGTGGCAGGCAATATGATTGTTTCAGCAACTAATGTGAAATTCCAGTGCTCATTCTCTGCAGGGTATTCAGATTAGACACCTCCTTATGTAAATTCAGACTGAAAATCTGTGATGATATAGGATAAAAAAATTAATGGGTATTCGTATGGTTATTCTTGCACTTTAGATCAAGTGTATTTTTGTTATGATAAACATAGATGGACCACAATTTTTTAATACATGCTCTGAATACATACTCTGTTTAATCTGCTGATCAGATATCTTGACACTTTAGAGGATTGTTCAAGTTTGTTGAAAGTAATTTCCTTCTCTTAAAAGTGAAGTCAGTGTTCCGACTATGATTCCTAGAGAAGATAACAAATCAAAGTACTTAATGTTAGGTTCCACTGCACTTATGAAATGCTGAGTGCTGAATTAATGAAATACTAGATTCAGTTTATCTTAAACTCACTATCTTAATTGTTTACCTTTCATATTGCTTTTCTTGAATTGTGAATGTACACATTTTGGACCTAAAGATGCTGTATCACCTATTATGAAGAAGTTGCTCTGTACTTATGAGGAGAGGGGGTAATGAGTTTTTTGGGTTTTTGGGGGTTTTTTTTGGGTTTTTTTTTGTAGATTAACTCTGGAAATCAGCTTACTCTTTCTTTTCCATATAAAACCATTATCTTTCAAAGATATCCAGTTCCTTGGCATCAAGGCTTTCATATTCCAATGCTAAGTTCTGCTACCTGCAGTAGTATGAAAGCTCTAACAGAGAAATATATGTAGGAAGTTACAGTATGATTCAGCAGTTCTTGAATCCTAGAATACAGTAATTTTTCTTACGAGATGAAGCCTGATCATTTATATTTTAAGTTCTGGATGTGATGTAAGCAATTAAGCAAATGAAACTGGTTCTTTGTATGCAAAAAGATACCTAAATACATTTTATCCACTTTTTTTTGGCAGTTAGCCTGCTTTCATTTTGTGTACAATTTAGAAAATAGTGAGGTGATATTTTATTTTACAGGATATTTCAAACATTGTGTTCCTGGACAAATTGTATATTAAATACTGCTACAGATGACTTTTGTCTTTCAGTAATAACTTCCCCTAAGCCACTTTAGTCAGTTGTATTATGAGCACCCATAAATATTAACCACAGGATGTTTCTTCTAGGAATCTTTCAATTACCTACACATCTGCTGACAAAGTGAATTTTGCTTACACATGAAAAATATTTATTTCCAATCTAATTGGTGAAGTTGGAAGAAAAACCATGGGCCTTGACCTATGCTGAGTATATTGTGGACATGAATATTTTTGCATGTAATAAGCAGTCTTGGCCTTGTTTTCTGTTTTTTCAACCTGTTAGCAAAGGCAAAAGCAAGGGAATGGCAAATTATCTGGTTTTAAATTACAATTAACCTTATAATCACTGTATTTTCTAGGGAAATTATATTGATGAAAGTAACATTAGTTTTTTATGCACGATCAGCTGTTCCTGAAAAGTGTAACTGAACAACATTTAGCTTTAAAAACACGTGTAGGTATTTGTATTTGGCACGTCATTGTTATTGTCAGCTGGTGATTAGCTACGGAGGAAAGTCCTTCTCGGAGATGCACAGGGCCCAGAATTGCAGCAAGGGGGATTCTGACCATATGCATGGGAAAAAAGCAGTGGAATTAGAATTTCCAAGTCATTAGCCAGAGAGGCTATGAAACCTCCAGCCTTAATTGAAACTGGACTAGCAAAATCCAAGCATCCTCATTTGCCTTTCTAGTTGCATCTGTTTTGGCCATGAGCTGAAGTAGATAACTTCCAGAGGTACTTCCCAGTCTGAATTATTCTGTCTGTTTACTTCAGCTGGAATTTCAGCAATGGAACTTTTAAGATGTGAGGCATAATAGCTATACACTATCAAGGTTAACATTACTAAATAATGTTTACAATAAGCATAATGATGTTTTTAGTTTGTTTTATAGCATGGAAAGGGAGTTTCTAAAAGCCTCTTGTTCTATATATGTGTTTGTGATATTTATCTTATGACTGCTTCTAAGAGACCCAGCCATGCATTGAAAACCTGTTTCGTTAATAGCTGAGCATACAGAGAATGTCAAGATTGCAATTAGGTTTTATAACTAGATTGTAAATTCTCTGAAGGAAAAACAATGAGTAGATTCAGGCAGGTGTGTGTGGTGCAACAATCAGTGGGGTGGGTGGCAGTCTGCAAGCAGTTGTCCAAAGACTGGGACATGTTTAACATACTACAGTAAAGGGAAATGCTTTGCCAGTATATGAGGACAGTGTTTCCCAAGTGAGAAGTTGAGCCTGCTAAAGTACACAAGAATCCAAGCAGTTGTCTGCTCACTTGTTAGATTTTCAATGAAGTCTGACTGGATTCATTCATAAAGGACTCGAAGTCAGAGAAATATGTGTCAGGAATAAAGTATAAAAGGCACCTAAAATGATGGCAAAAAATTTAATGCGATAGAGCACTGGAAGCAAAGACAGGGGTTACCTACAAATTTTCATGTCATGTCTGTACATTGATGGTTTTATGTAGGAAGAATCGACAGAATCTTTTTCGTTTATTTCATAAATAGAACTTAAATTGATTTGAACTTGACCTGTGTCTTCTGCCAATATGGAGATGAACACTCTAGCCAGCCTATTCTCTCATCACTCAGCTCTGATTTTCCCTGCTATTGTAGATAGCTTTCTTATTGCTGCCTTTGTGAATTGTAAAAAATTAGTATATTAGCAAAATTTTAGACTAGAGAAGGGGAAAGGTAGGAGTAAAAACTTAAAATTATTTTTCTCGTAAACTCATCATCCGTAGCATAATGCCATTTAGGGTTTCAGTAATTAATAGTGTATATCTTAAGGCTAAAAAGAGATAGCTAGTCACCATATTTCTTGTGTTATGTGTTGTTTTATATGTTTGCTTTAAGGGATAAATTAGTGGCATTCTCAGAACAATAACTTTGATGTTTCCAGAACTAGGGCAACTGTAATGACAGAAGTGTGGTCTTGCCATATAAAGGAAAGTATGTTGTCAGCAAGCGAAGGATAATAGCATCCTATACACCCAGAAGGCCTGCTGTGATGTTTGCGTCTGCATAAGATCCCCTTCGCCCTCAGAGCAGGCTATTTTTAAATGGGTGCTGAGTTTGACCTTAGTAAAGAAATACTGCTGCAAGATTTTTAAATGCGTGATCATGCACAGTGTGTTCCTCAGTCCTATAGGACGCTGACAATAGTATTGTTTTGCACAGAAATGTTTTTTTAGTTTGCACTTTAATTGAGTTCAAAGGCTCAGCTATTTAACATTACCAGGGACAACCTGATTACAAATTATTTTCTGTATCCTTAATTGATACAGCTTACCTGAATCCATGAGACAGAGATTGAAATTCATTGTTCCATGCAGCTTATCCACATTTCTGATTAAAATAGAAATAGCTTCCATAAACTTTATTGTTAACTACATTTTCCTCTTTGTGAGTGGTGATGTTGTAAAACTTCAGAAGAATATTAATTGTTCCAGGTCAATACTACTACTACTTCATAGGAACAATGTTCACACCTTTGATAACTGAAGGAGAATTGGTATAGTTGACATACATTTATTGTAACATCTTTTAAATACCTTCTAATATCAGGAAATTTTAAGAACAATCTTTCATGGACCTCTTGTCACCTTCTAAGACCATTATGTTATTGGATGATATCTAGAGACAGGTTTTAAAACTGGCAGTGATGGGAAAGTGCAATATTGGAGTGATTCCTTATGAAGAAATTTATGATGTTAGTATATGTTAACTAACATAAAGTTAAACCTAACTGAGCAAAACAAAGGCCTTAAAATGTCTGAACCCAAATTTAGCAGAAAAAAAGTGCATCTTAATATCTAAAACTTTTCCTAGATACTTCTTAATTTTTATAATTGAAACAGGTAAGCATGTTCATATAGAATATTTTCTCCTCTTTATTTCTCTCTTTGCCTATTCTTCTTGAGAAATTATCTCAGTGATTATCTTTGAGAGAGGTTTGAGCAGCTGGCCTTCCAATTTTATTATTTTTTTTCAGTTCTCTTCTGTAATCCTGTGGCCATTTGTGGTGTTGAAAAGACTACAGAGCTTGTGAATGCATAAAGTGGGTTTTGGTTTATTTAAGTATTACAGTAAGTCTGTATGTTTGCGGCTTTGCAGCTGTTGTCTCCCATTCGTCTAAAGTCTGTGCCCAGTTTTTCAGCTAATTCTAAATTACACTTTTCTCCTTTAAAAGACTTTAAAGGTTTTTTTGTGCATGTTCTTTATGTATGTTTTAATCAGCTATTCCCTGTGTTTATAGCATAATATAACTCTCTAATACATGTGTGATTGAATTGATACATTTGACGATAGTTAAAGCTTGCAAAGACTTCTAACAGTTGTGTTTCACATTTCAGCGGTGTAACTATATGTGAGACAGCTCAGCACAGTTTTCCAGTTCACAAGATTTTGCTAATGCAGCAGCAGTTAACCACCAAGGGAAATTTAGATTTGAAGGGGCTCTTCATGTCCTGATTTGTAAAAGTCCCCCTGGGCTATTCCAGAAATTTCTGCTAGCAACTACATTTAGCTCCTCTATGTGGCTTGTTTCAGTTCCTGTGTGCAGCTGTATATACTATTTACTGAAGCTCACGAGGTATGACATGGCAGCAACAAGTGCATCCTCTAGGTGGTACCAGCAGGGCTGGCGAACGTGTCAAATCCTGGTATACAGAGATCATGAACAGAGAATTTGCTCTTAATAGCACAGAGCATTACTTTAGGCTAGAAATAATCAATCTTGGTATAGCTAAACTACCAGTTATACTCCTGCTTTATGACATATTAATAGTA
The DNA here is from genome assembly GCA_013397315.1 of Donacobius atricapilla. NCBI lineage: Eukaryota > Metazoa > Chordata > Aves > Passeriformes > Mimidae > Donacobius > Donacobius atricapilla. The sequence continues at coordinate 223,997 of WBMY01002190.1, read as the reverse complement.
ATTTGACTGATACTGGAATGGGCTGAGTAAAGGTTTTATTATTTTACTGTTTTGTTATTTGTCTCATACTTGCAGTTGATAAAGCGAATAAATAAAACACATCAATACTGCTTTTATCATGAGCTTCATCTACATGAATTGTAAAATTTTAATATTATCTCATGAAGAACCCTTTTGAACACAACAGGGTTATGATTGCTGTATTCATATATTCCGATTGGTCTCCCATGAGTTTTCTAAGAATAAACTGATTTTGGAGATTGCTATGGAAATTTGATCCAAGTACAAAAGGTGAACTAACTAACATAGACTTGTATGAATAGCTTATTTTAAAAATGATCTTTGACTTAAAAAGAAAATAAACCACAGTCAGAATTTGAAAACTGTAATAGCAAAAATTTCAACAATATGAATTGATGGGATTATATATATTTTTAATGTATTTCTGATAGACAAACTGGCAGAAAAGAGCCGTGCATAATAATTTAATAATTATTATTATGTGTATGTAATACTTGTAGAACAATTTCAGGTTACATGATTGATTTGGGAAGTATTATTTATGGACACAGAGAGGTCAGATTTTGAAACTGTTGGCCTGCAGTAGCAGAATGACTGCAGCATATTGCTCACATACCCTGCAAAAATTCTTAAACTTGTATGTTCTTTATGAAAATCAGAACTTTTTCCTTTCCTCCAGCATCTTCTAACAAAAACAATGGTTGGTGCTGCTGAGAGCCCAGAATCCGAAAGGGTTTGGAATCCTTGTTGTAATTCCTTAGAGTGAATGAGGTTCATATTGCCTGTGAGAAGAGAGACTGGGATCCCATTTTGCTCTTACAAGTCCAGAATATATTGTCAACTTTTTCTCCTTAGGATCCAAATCTGATATATATTTTAAAACAGTTCAGAAAACCAGAAGACTTAAAAAAGAGCAAAAGAGAAAATTTTAAATGGATGTATCTTACACCTTATTTACGAACCATGTATATAATATTGTATTTACGTTCTTTTAATATATTAGTTTCTGGATGCGTTTATGGTCTATATAAATGTTTTAGATTCTAGATTGACGCACAATTGTATTTGAAAACAAATTCCATGTTCATCAGTTTGCATGGAGTGTGTATGCAGCTGAAGGTCCTCTCCCTAGAATTGTAATCCTCTAGTTGGATATAAGGATAATTCAACATTTTAGTAATGTATAAGATATACATGTGTAGGGATTTGTTCTATTTAGGACCTCTTAAAAACAAACAAACAAATCATTCTGATCTGTGTATTCCTGGCCATGGCAGAGGGATTGGACTACATGACTTTTCAAGGTCTCCTTCAACCCAACACATTGTGTGGCAATAAAATCTCTTCCTGAAGTTGTTTTCGTGCTGGTTTTGGGTTGTTATATGAAGGTTCATACTAATAAGCTGAAGGGAATTTTTACCACTTCAACCAATGTAACTGGGATTTATGTGGAGGTTATATGCCAAAGAAACACGTTTAGGTTTGTCTCCAGTCAATGGGTTTTGATGCTTAGTTTTATCTGTATCTGAGGTCACACCCAAGCAATAGATAATGCGCTACTGAAAAATGAACTCCTTTGCATCTCCCACTTCATTTGAGTGTTGGGATCATCTTGGGATGCCATTCATGCCTCTTTCAATCATAATAAATACATTCAGAGACAGCAGAGAGAAAACAAGGAAGCTGAGAATGGGCCTGTGATGAAGGAAAAATCGTATGATTGACACTGTTCTTTTCTTTTGTTGAGCCTAGCTGCACTTTGGTGGAGTGTCTATATTCAGTAGCAATTCTAGAGAGAAGATTGTGACATCTTTATTTTACTTCTTGTTTTGTTTGTTTTGCTTTATCACTACAGACTTCCTTAAACAGATTACAACAGACTAGTTCATCTGTTAAAGTTTGCCCAATGAGCAAGCCTGTTTCCTTCCTTCATAGCATCTTATGTCTTGCTGGTATTTCAGAAGTCTCTAATGAAGGCTTAAGGATGAAGCCTATACCTTATTATTTCATTCATATTTATATCCTGTCATGCCTAGGGATGCTGATTTTGGACAAAAGCATCATTATTCAAGAAACTCTACATAGATTTCTTTGTCGCCTCAAGGGGGGTTTCTGCATTAAACTTATTCCAATTATCTCTATTGTTTTAATAGAGTTAATAGTTAGATATCATAAATCAAGCCTAGTCACCAGAATTCCTCTTTAGTCAGTGGAGAAAAATGAGCACTTACAGAAATGAGTTTTTATCAATTATTCTTGGACATGTTATATTAAATGATGGGCCAAATAAATGATATGTAATGTAATTAGAATAAAAACATATTTCTATATAAATTTTCCACTTTTGTCTCTAAACTAGGTGATCAAATAGTAATGAAATTATTTGAGTATGTTTTACTGTGCAGTTTCAAGGATTATTTATGTGCAATTTACTACTGCTCAGGAAAAGATTTTTTCCATGTTATGCCTTAGATTTCAGGGTGACATTTCCTACTTTTCACAGTATCTATTTGGACACTCCTTTTGGGAACTCGTATAACTGACCAATAAGGGTCTTCAGTTTTACAGTGAAATTTAATTCAGTTGAGATAAAGCATCTGTTTATAAGCTATATATGCAGATAACAAAATAATATTGGGGAGCTTCCATACTTGTGTTTACAATATTATTTTCATTTTTTCCCTTCCTTCCTCTCTGTCTGTTAAACCACACAGAAGAAATAAGGTCGTAATTTAATGAATGACCCCTTGGATCACAGATGCTGATAAAATGAAGCCTGAACATTTTAAATTGGCTGGCTGCTGTTATCCTAACAGAGCCCATTAAAGTCACACAAGAGAGCATAACATATTATGTAGTGAAACTGTGACTTTTTCATGGTTTCTTTGTAAATGTGACAAAATTTATGGATGGCATTAGTGATACTAAGTTGACAGAATTAAAACCACTGTTTATAGACACAGTTCAGTAATTTGATTTAATTAGATTCTCACTGCATTGATCTGAGAGGATTTTCAGGCACTATTTTATGATGAGGGTTTGAAAGAGAATGCTGAAGCTCTTGCAAAAGTGAAGAATTAAAAGCAATATTTCCATTTAAATACATACATATTTAGCTGATTACTTAATAGACTTGCACTTTGAAACAGTGGATGGCTTCAGCCACTACCCAGCCTTGAAATTCATCTTAAGCTAATGGTTTACTGCATTAACACCGAGTGTGTATGACAGAGCAATTCAGCTCTAACTCAGATAAACACGTTAGAAATGGAGCAACAAAATCTAAGCTCCATTGATAGTATTGGCTATAGTGGCAACTGCTGACCCTTAGTTCCCTTATTTATACCTAAATTTAGCATGGGCTATGGAACAGTATCATAAGTGAGGCTATAAGGACAATAATCAGTTATCTTTTTTGTCAGAGCAGATAATGCCTTTTAATTTCTTCTTCTTTCCTGGTTTCTTCCTATGTCTTTCTCAGGTTACCTGTCCCCATTAATAATCAACCTGGTTGTAAAGCTACTAAGAATTATATTATTACTATTGCCTACTTTTTAAACTTTACTGAAAATAATAGGCAATAATAATCCCTGGGATTTTTATGATTAATCTTTTGGGCATTTAAATATGGTAAGCTTTTGGAAAATGCAGTATAGTCCTGTGAAGTGACTGTAAGGAGTTATAAATTGAATGCAAATCAATGCAAGAAAGTTTTAACAATTTTAATTAAATTACTGATATAAATTGATGGAGATATCTGTGTTAGAGGAGGGCTTGTGGTCTGTTAAATACAGTAAGTGGTTTTAAGGACATTATGTTGTATGCATCTTAAAAATTCCTGACAGAGATTTTACTTGAAAAAGCAACATTATCAAGAACTTACATTTATCATGTAGCAAGAAACTGTGTTTTATTTTATTTCACTTCACACTAGAATGAGATTATAAAATCAAAGTCAAAATTAATAACACTTTTAAAACAAAATAATTTAGATTAGTCTTCAGCATAGAAGGTTTAAAAGGAGAGTACTTTCAACTAGGAACAAATACAAGAAAGTTAGCCTAGCCCTAACTTTTTGCAAGCCAAAGTAAATCTTGATATGGAATCCCTTTTTGGGGGCTCTGGTGGAATGGTAGCTGGGAGATCTTTTAAAACACAAATTTGCAAATGAAGGTTTTGGCAGAGCAGTTGCCAAAATTATACAGACAGTTGAGAACTAGGATGTGGCAGAAGTGCAAGAGCACTGAGATTGGCTCAGCTGGATAAAGTACAATGCTGATAACACCAGGGTTGTGGCTTTGATCCCTGTATGGGCCACTCACTTAAGGGTCAGACTTCATGATCCTTGGGGGTCCCTTCCAACTCAGAATATTCAGTGATTATGTAAATATAAGGCTATTTACTGTAACTCTCTGACAAAGAAAACATTTACTTCAGCATCTCCTTTCAAAACTGGCAAAAACAAGGTGCAAACTGTCAATTGGTTTCCCTACCTGTTTGCCCTTCCCTATGTAGTTCCTAAGCATTGGGAAACATTGGATATGTTTCTTTCCATTAAATAGTACCCAAGTCTGTACAGCATCATTTTAAACAAATTCAGGGACAGTTGATGCATAAACTTCTAAATGTTACTTCCTCTACAACTTCCTGTGGCAACAAACTGCAAAAATTATCATATATTTTTGTTCTTCATCCAGGGAATGTCACAAGTCCATGCATCTGATTACTAATGTCAAATTTTAATTTCAGGTTTAGCTGAAAATTGCATCAGTATTGCAACTCCCAGTAGCTCTTTCTGTAAAATTCAGGATGGGTTGGATGAGAGTCTGAACAGAGCCTTCAGAGCATTGTTTCAAATCGAAAAATCTCTTCAGATTGACTTTCCTCAAAAATAAGAAATTGTCATTTATGTGAAAACTGTGTATTTCTTGCTCGTATTTCAACTTCCTTTCCATCAATATTGTAAAAAAAATGAGAACTACTCAAAGATGATCTCAATTTCAATACTTTATGTACTGTAGGAATGTATCCAGAGACCAGGTGTTAATTCCTGATGTTAACATTGTGTCTTCCATTATTAATATTAGCTCCAAGCTAGTATTAAATTTGTATCTTAGTGATATCAAGATGCATATGAAGAAGTATTTCTGGAAACAGAAAATGAATGCCATGATAATTTTTCTTTATATCCATGATCATTTAGGGATGGTGCTCTTCAAATGAGGTATGCTAATTTAACTTTTAGTTACTTTACTTCTGCCATGTTTTTCTTATTGCTAACTTGTATCTGTGAAATTCACTTGGATTGTGAAATTGATGCAGTATAAGAAAGCAGGGGAAAGGTTCACATAATTGCAAAATTAAACTTCACTGCTATATTATAATGAGAAATATGCCTGTAGGCACATGTATTAGCTACATGTAGGTTTTTTTCATGATAATTTCAAATTCTGCTATGAAACATCAAAGTTCACTATGAAATATTCTCAAAATATTTTTTCCCAAATGATAGAACAAAAACCATCTAGAACTCTACACCTGTGCTCTTCTTTTTTTTTTTTTTTGATTTCTCATAGATTCATAATCTAATACTTTTATTTGTTGCTTAAAAAATGCTGCTGTGATGCATTTCTGATGTTTGTTAAATTTAGTGGAAGCAGTAATGGTTCTGGGAGAATACCAAGAAGAAAATTGGTATTGAAGAAAATGGTAATTTTTAAAGTTAAGTAAATCTGGTTTTGTAATTTCTTATTGCACAGTGCATTTCTTTTTTACAGATACTGGTTTAACTTTAGAAATTCTCAGCCTCTCAATTTTTTTTTTTTTTACTGAAAAAAGACTGTCATGGCAATATTTAAGGCTGCTGAAGAAGAGGAACAAAGATTTTGTTTTGCTAAATATACCCAACTGGCCAGCGCTGATGTACTCACTTCATTGCTTTCTAGTTCAGTTGTAAAAATAACCAAGCAAAGCTTCCTTCTTTGAAAGGATTTTTCTAGGGAACATTTGCTTTACAAAGAATAAAATATATTTGGTGTTACTACATGTGACAAAAGACAGGCACAATTCTTATCCTGTATTTACTATGAAGTGATGTTCTTTCTTTATTACTAGAATTCAGAGATTATTTTCCTAGAATGATATAAAACCCCTTTCCTTAAGGAATTTCATGGTACATTTTATAAATACTTTCTTTTTATAGTGTTCTTCATACTAAAATAAATAATAGAATCTCCAAGGCATAATGGAAGGTGTATGGGAAGAACTGCTGCTGCAATGAAAACCAGTGAAGTTTAGGGGGATTATACAGTAAAACAAGGCTAATCTAAGAAAACTCAGCTATAATATTGCTGAATGTTTTTACTTTCATGCATTTTACAGAATGTTGATGTAGACAATAAAAGGGCACATTCATCAAAATAATTCAATTTAATTTAAACACAACCCCCAACCCTGCCCCCCCCAGCTCAGTTTAGGCATACTCAGATTAGGTACTCAGATTTCACACGATGGTGAAGAAAAGAGCCCTTAGGACATTTAAAATTTATGGAGAGTCTTGAGATTTCATTTATTATATTGACAATATGCACAGCTTCTTTTCAAAATGGATTGGACCAAAAAAGGTGAACAGACGTGGTTGAAAGACTTCTTCCCGTAGTGTGTGCTGAATTATGTGAGTTACTTCTGCTTATACCTTACCCTGGAGGACTGCTTAATGTGCTTGGTTATGTAGAGCTGCAAATTTTTAGGTGTGGGCTGGTATACATATTAAGCCATAAATTTATAGTTGATCTATTGCTTTCTGGGAAGACCCGTCATACTTAGATGGAATTAAGGGCAGTAATTGATTTCCTGCTAAATAAGACTTATATCAGTTTGAAATAAAAAAATGTGAACTAGAGTCTCTATATGAAGCAAATATATATTCTAAATATTGCTTGTAGATATGAAAACGTTTTTATAATTATAAATTTGCATGTAGATCTGTAAAGATATCTTCTGAATGGAAAGCAGTATCTATAATTTTTTTACTATTTAAATTTTGGTTGACAAAAACATTTCTGCCAACAAATCTTTGGCTGCTGTGGCTGCATCTTTATTCTGACAATACACCATACTAACAGAATGTAATTTTAGCTTTTTTTTTTTAGCTTGTAGTAAGTACCGAGGTGAATACTGCATGAGTTAGGGGTCTCATCTGCTCATATGTACCATAACAAAAACTGCTTTGTAGAAAAAAAATTAAGGAGTGATTGCTTATCAGCTGTGTATCAGCATGTGTCTGTGAAGTTAAGAATGAGGCTGATTCACTGAAATGCAGAGCAAAATCTTTTATTAACTGAAGCTTTTTCTGATCAGCAATTAAGCTGCTAAGTAAGTCTGCTTAATTTCACATCCATCCTGTGATAATCAGCTGCTGTTTTCATGATATTGATATAACAAGTAAAGGAGGAAAGAAATTGCCTCCGTTGACAGAATAAGGAAAACTTAGTTGTGTTATTTCAACTTAATTTCTATTTGGAATTGCATCCTCCTTCAGAATTTAAAAAGCCCTGTCCCCCCTTTCTCCCCATGTACTCTTTTCCTCTCTTTTTTTCTCTTCTCTTTCTCTGCCTTATTTTTGCAGTGAGGAATGTGCTGTGTAAAGTTGAATGAACTTGGATTATTTCTCATCAGAGAGACATTTATCCTGGAGGATTTCAGCCCATATCTTCCCTTTACTATAAACTTTTTCAGTTGTCATTAAGTAACCTGTATCCTTCCTGAGGATAAAGGAAAAGGTTTTCTTTAAATATTATTTCGCAATTGGAGTCTGATTTGGGGTTGAAGCTGTGCTGATGTCTAGAAGAAAACCTCTTCATCTAGTTTCTATTTTCCAGGTGAGGTCTTTATTTAATTAGTTTGTTGTTGTACACACATATGGCTGAAATTTCATATTAAATCTGAAGCAAAACATGCAGTGGCCATATTACAGTGTTTTGGCTACTTGGTTAAAGATATATGCCCATTGTTTTTCTGGCAAATGCTAGAAAACCTGTTCCATAATTTGGGCTTTCTGAGAAAGATTTCCTTCATTATGGCTTTTAAAATTATTCCAGTTCTCCCCTTTTTTCCTAGCCAGTTTTGTTTCTATGTGGACATAAATAGTTTTGTCTTGGACACTTGAAGTACAGGAGGAAGAACCTTCCTCTTGTCTCTACTGGTTTCTTTTCTAAAACCTTGGTCCTTGTACCCTGACTGCTGCTTGTGCTTACCTGAGAGCCGGGTGTGCCAGCAGGAGGGGCTGTGTGTGTGCAGCTGTTCTGACTCATTGCTCAGCCCTCCTGTTTCCCAGAGCAAGAGTGCATCGGGACAGCCCAGCCCGGCTTCAGTGGGATGGACAGCAGAAGAAGAGGCTACAGTTTCTACTCATACTTGCATCCTATACATTGATTAAAATACTTACAGCTTTACTTTTCTGGAAAGAGAAGACGGAATTTTTCTGAAGCTTTTCTCATAGCATTCAACTTATCTTGATACAATTGATTCCAATATACCCTTCTTTTCCTGAGCTGGAAGTAGTAGAGGATATAATACTATTTTTGAGAAAACAGTTTAGAAATAAAGGGTCACTAGACTCTTGATATTTCAATATCGTTTTCTACTTCTATATTTTTCTGTATTTTTATTGAATAAGATTTAAAACTCAAATTTCTAAAAGATTGCATTACTACTGTTGATTATGACAGTTAGAAAAGAAAAAGCTTGTCTAGTTCTGGTTTTGCCACCTTAGTTTGGAGTCATCTTAAAATTTCTTGTTTACTCGAAGCTCTCAATTTTAGTTGTCTTCTATATCAAGCTTCGAATCTAGTAATTTTTAAAGCATTTTCCAGATATGACATTTGTCTAAGATTGTCTAAACTCAACTCTGTAGTCATAATGCTTCCTTGTTTTGAAGAACTACCACTTTCCAGGTTGGATCTTTTAAGTGTGACCTCTAAGCAGGCTTGCAGTGCTATGTCTGCTGCATTTGCACTGTACATCCATCTGCTCGCTAGATGTGACTTTTTTCATTTTACTCTGAGTTGGCAGGTCTTGGCTGCATTGCCTGTAGTTGTATGTTGTTTAGCAAATACTGTGCATGGCCCTACATCCCATGTGCTCATCTTATACTATTTCTAGCAGTATTTATTTTGTGAGGATTTTCCTTATTTTTTATTTGTATTCTTTAATTTTTTATTTTATTCTATCCCCAAAGTAAGTATATGGGTTTTTTGATTGGTTGTCCCCCCC
>WBMY01002190.1:194232-214689 GCA_013397315.1 Donacobius atricapilla | reverse complement strand
TGGGCATTTTATTTTTGTCCTGAGGGATTTCTGCAGCCTTCTGTATCACATGCCACTCTTTTCCAAGTGTGAAGTCATATCTTTTGTTAGTTACTTATGTCTTGCCCTCCACCCTGCAGCTTTGGATAACTGAATTGAGCTAGTATCTATCTGCTATAATGAAATCTGCCAACTGCCTTAATTATAGGTCTGACTCATTAGTTTAAAATTAATAAAAGATTCTTCTAGGAGTTCTTTCACTTTTGAGTTTCATTTGCAGTCAGAAGTGTCTCCTTTTCTTTCTACGTTATTGCAATTTTAAGTTCAGAACTTGCACTTTCAGTCTTGCTCTCTAAACTAGTTTTCATCAGTAGGTGCAAGTTCAGCAAAAATAAAAATGTAGTTATTTGTGACATTTATTTTTTACCTAATGTGGATTTCAGCTTTTCTGCTATAGATGTCAGATACCTCCTTGACTTTCTTCTTACCATCAATCCATGTAAGACTAGTTTCAACTTGTTAGTGGCCTTTATTCCTGCACTGCTGTTATTCCCTCTCTCTCAGGTGTCTGTCTTCCTAATTTCTCTGATAATCATGAAGTAGTTTAGTTCCTAACTGTGAATTTATAGACTTAGAGCTTTGGAGTCCAAACACATGCCTAAAGTAGAGCTAATGTTAGATCAGGTTGTGAAGGTGCTTAAACATGCATTTTGAGTGTCTCCAGTAATGAAATCTTGTGTGAGTTACGGTTTTGTGTTATGTAGCACTGAGGAGAACAAAAAAGTATTAAAAGAGCAAGTGTTATTGAGGTTCAAGCCCTATATTTGAGAGTCTGCAATGAAGGGAGATCCTAATTTTCCTGCCCATTTGCATGGGAAATTTTAGTTCTTGTATGTGAAGATGCTTACACTGATGTCACTACCGAGAAAGTGACAGTAATTCTGCTGGAACTGTGACTGTGGCTAATAGAGTGCAAGTCTCCATGAGTGAAACAAGCTCTACAGCCAGAACCTGACCATTAAGTAAAGAATATATTTAAAAAAAACAAACAACCAACCAAACAAAAAAGAAAACCAAAAGCAAACCAAATAAAAAAAAAAAAACCCACCCCACCAAACTACCCAGAAACTAATCCTTTGTAGGAAATTAATCTGTTTGTATTATTTTTGTCTTACTATGTTGATAGATTTCTCTTTAAATTCTTTGTTCTGTGATAGTGGCCGTTGTGCTGTATTTGATTATGTATTAAAATATTTTCATATTACTGAGAATGTTAATTTTCAGATTATCAGTCAGATGTTATCTATTTGACTAAATGAATATCGGTGTTATGCAGAGATATGTTATGCAGTGGCAAAGCTTCTAGTTTTAAAAATTTATTGTAGTTTGGGAAAACATGAAGAATAGTATTTGAGTGGGGAAGTTTTGTAGTTACCTGCTTGAGAAAGAAAATGTAATATTTATCCAGTGACAAGTATGGAGATTTAATAAATACTCTGTAGAAATTGAAAATAATTCCTGTTCACGATTTCAAATAGTTTTAGTACTATTTGGTGCGAACTATTCTTGAAGGACAGATGGCAATTAATTGCATGCAAAGCATTTTCTGAACTGTCTGTTGTCTCAGATTCCAAGTAAAATAGGAAATTTGACAATATATACTGTATTATCCTTTTATAGAATAATAATCACTTCTTGCAGTTTTCTTCTATAGGTACTTCATTTTAAATAGGTAGCTCAGATGTAAACTGTTACACTTGCTTAACAAAAAACGCTGGTTCTTGTCTGTGTCATTTAAATGTTTGAGAGCTCTGTTTTCATATACAGCAATACCTAAACCCTAATTTTGAGAACTCCATCCCAGTTTAACTCTCTGTTATTGATAAGCCAAACTCATGTGCACAGTATAACATGCTTCATGAAACAATGGGAATAAGCTGAAAAAAGCTGTTTCTAAAGACAACTTGTACTTACTACAGCAAACTGTGGAAAATTATATGCTACTCTGTGCGAGGTTTATTTACACAAACCATTCAGTGAACTGCTGCCCTGACATTTCACTGACTTGTAAGATCAGAAGAGGGAGTGCTGATATAGTAAGATATTAAGCCGTTTTAGATGGGGCCTTGTGTCTCAAAGTCCTGCTTATGGTTGCAAATTTTCTTTTGAGTGGCTAAAAATGATATGTGCTTGCACATATCTACCATGCTAGAGTTTTCAGATTTGCAAAGTTTTCACAAACTCTGAATAAGGTAGCTGCCTGGGCATATGCTGTCAAAAATTTTATTTTTCTTTTCTGTTTTAAATATTAAGCACATTACATGCAGATCCCTTTCATATATTCAGTTTTTCTTTGTTCCTATATTGCAAACATTCACCAGAAGACACTCACCAAGTTAGAAGAAACAGTTCAAGAATATTTTTGTTTGCCTTTATAAAGCTTTGGCTCTCTAAATGAATTCAGAACATCCCACACTGCCTACTGACAAATATTATGCATAAGAAACTCATATTATTGTAGGTCACTGAATTAATTTTTAAAATGCCAATTGACATGATTCCCTTAGGGACTTGTAAGTTGCTGCTATATATTATGTTCCCACAAAAATGTGGAAATTCAGAGTTTTAGAAGGGAAAGCATTTGTAGTACAGAAACAGCTTTACATGAATCAGGTAATGCTCTTTAACATTTAAATTCTATTAAATGGAAATAGGCAGTCTTTCTAGAGATTTTTCCTTGTCATTGCATCTTTAGCTCTCAGACCTAAGTGTTGAGATTGGTGTCCTTTTTTCTGGCACCAAACTTCACAACTGCACTGTATTTTGCATAACCAAAAATGGAAGTTACAAGTACAAATAATGGATACAGCTGGGTTCAGTTCACAGTGATTCTGAATGCTGGAAGGGAAATAGCCAAATAAAGATAAGCTAGCCAGAGCTATTTGATCAAGTGATTTTTAGCTGAAAACCATCTTAGAGATTGTACTAGTATTTGTTATAACTTGCTGATGTATAAAGTGTGTTCTGTTTTTGTCAAATAGTCAGAGATAGAATGCTGTAGATGAGAGATGGTAATGAAACAATAAAAAAGTCTTTTCACTTAAATATAACATTGCCCAGTAGCAGTGCCAAGCTAAATGGCTTGTCGTCAAGTTCAGTGTTTCCCTTATGCACTGAAATTTATAAACATGGGCATATATTTCTCATCTTTTCAATATGAAGATTTTTTTTTCTTTAAGTTTGCTTTTCTGTTTACAGTAGGACTTTTTTTCCACTTAAAATAGCAGAGTGATTGTGAACTTCTGAAATTTGTCAGTGATGCTGTTGAGTTGTGATTTTGAATTGGGAGTCCTCACCTTAGTCATAGGAAAAACACTAAGAAAATATTTAATCTACTTTGAACTGGCTAGAATAAAATGCTGGGTAGTACATGTTATAGAAATTTTTTGGTAAAGTGAAGAAAGATTTGACAGTATATTGGGTAATTTTCCAGTTCGCGTCTCTTATATGATTGTGTCCTCGAATAAGTAGAATTCTTTTTGGTATTGTCCACTGAGCATGAGCAGATACATTAATAGATATATTAACAGATGCATTAATGTGTCTTTGATTTTAATTTTACATTTTGTAACAGAGATTATTCGATACTTTTTAATATTGATTTGGTTTCATAGCTTTCATTTTCAAGCAAAGTTTTTAATGGCACAACAGCATGCCAAGATATCATAAACTACTCTATTCTGATCTTTAGCAAATGGTTTAGATTCTTTTTTTGGGTTACATGGCTAATGAAGGGTTAAAAGCTAACACCAGCTGAAGGAAGAAGAGACTGGAGGGAAATGCTTTCTTTGTATTGTTAAGAGAGAACAGTGAATTTACATGAGAATTTTATCAGCATTCTTGCTGATATGCCTACTCTGAGTGAATTCCCCACAGATGCAATTTTTTTGGACTGACTTCTTTATTCTATCTTTCTTCTTTTGAGATACTAGCTTAAAAGGATATATCTGCCTTTTATGTCCAGAGAATGAAGCCTCGAGACTTACTTGCCATATATTTCAGACAGCCTGTCTAGTTGTTGGAAGTAAAGAGCAATTTTGCAAATAGGTTTGACTTGTACTGGGGGCGAGGTCAAAGCTAAGAATTAGGGAGGGCAGCCACTTCTTTGGCCATTGTTTTTACTATAGTTAGTGGAAATTACTCAAAATCTTCTGAGCTTGTCTCCCTGTGCAAAAGAAATGTAAAGAAGCTGGACATTCTTTAAATACAAGTGGACGTCTTTATATCTTCACTAAACAGGGAGACATAGATCATAGGATAACATCTCTAATCATAGGGTAATTGAGGTTGTGACTTCAGGCAGTTCAATCTCTTACTCAAGCAGAGCCAGCTATGATGTCAGATGTCAGACCAGATTCTGCTAGGCTTTATCCAGTTGAGTCTTGAAGGCTTTCAAACACAGAGACTGTATAACCTCTTTGGGCAGCTCTATGCAGTACTCCACTTATTGCTGGCTCCCAGTCAGAGAACCATCCCTGAACCACTACCCTTTGGGCCTGCTAATACAACCCTTTCATTTTTCATGTTTGATTTTCCATACATGTCCTGCAATGTCCTGATGCAGATACAAGAATATTGTGAGAGACAGGGTTCCTTGTGAGAATCAAGAAAAATTGCAGGATTATTATTGACATTCATTTCTTTTTCAGAGTTAGAAAAAATTCAGTTAATATTATTGTAGTAAGACTTGCAGGTATAATACATTAGCTGAACATATTTTGTAGTGCAATTAATTTAGGTGTCCTGTGTAGATTGCTAAGTTTGAAGTAATTAATGTGAACGCAGTAAAGTCAAATAGAGAAAAACTGTTGCTTTGACTCAGATACTTGTGATTGTTGATTTTTTTTCTTTATAGATCTTTGCTTAAATTTTTGATTTTTAGCAGAAGATTTTTAAAAGGAATTTTTTACAAAGCTGATGCTTGCCGATGATCTGTCAAAAAGCCAAACCGAAAAATATGATTATTTAAAACAAGATTTAGATCAAGAAAGAATACTTGAAAGACTGGTAATAGGTCTGTAGTACAATAGTGTGGTGTCATTTATTTTTCTTAATTGAGAAGAGTTGTCCATTCTACTTAAAAGAGATTATCTATAGGCATCTTTGCTGGTTCTGATATGAGTAGAACATGGGACTCTCTTCATAAATTTGGCTAATTAGTGGCATGGGGTTTTTTTCCATGACGTCAGAAAGACAAAATCAAATGATTGCATTAGGATCCATTTGCATGATTCTTAGAAAGATTTTTTTGGGGGGGTGGGGTGGTTTTTTGTGTGTGTCTGTGTGTTTTGTGGGGTTTTTAGAGGGTTTTTTTGTTTGGTTGGTTTTTTTTTTGGTTGTTTGTTTGTTTTAGTTTTGTGGCTTCTTCTTTTCTTTTGCCCTTCAGATGGAACTACTGTAGAAGGTAGCATGATTTAATGGCTTGATTAGTTTTGTTCTTCTTGGAGAAAGTGCTGAGAACTACATTAGGAGGGATAGAAGTCATCTTGTATAATGCTATGAAATCTGAAGCCTGACACTTTAAACTATGAGGTTGATCAGCAAAACCTAGGAAAGAGTAATTCTGCTGGATGTAGGCTGGAATTTTATGCATTAACTAGTGCTTCACACACACACAAAAAAAATCATGGTTTGCCAATCTAAGTGAAAAATGACTCTTACTTGAAGTCAGTGGTGTGTCAGGTAGCTCTTGCACTCCTACATAGCACTTGGAGTTCTCAGGCTAGAGCATGGTAGTGACACATATTGTGAAATTATGTCTTTGCTATGGAAAAGAGACTAGTGTTTTCTTACTTGAGGTTTCAGCATCATGAGGATGACCTAGGGCTTCTCTCTGTTTTGGTAAATTATAGAAGTTGCAACTTGGTATGTTTTGTTGCTTGTTTTTGCTATAAGAGTGACACCAGAAGGGTGTCAGAAGGACACTGGAATGACTGCTCTGGGCAAGAATATCAAAATGAAAATGCTAAATAATAAATGATTTTAGAGTGTAGTTAACGTGTGTTAACATGGGCCTAGAAGATAACCTGAGGATTTGGGTCTTGAAGTAACTTTTGACTGTGTATATCATATCAAAGAGAACTATCTCCCATGGGAGGGTCCCCATGCTGGATCGGGGAGAAGTGGGAGGACTCCTCATCCAGTGGCAGCGACATGATGAATTAACCACAACCCCCTTCCCTGTCCCCTTGTGCTACTGGGGAGGAGGAGGTAGAGAAAATCAGGAGTGAAGTTGAACACAGGAAGAAGGGAGGGGTGAGGGAAAAATGTGTTTTTAGTTTTGGGTTTATTTCTCATTATCCTGTTCTGATATTATTGCTAATAAATTAAATTCATTTCTCCCCAAGTTCAGTTTGTTTTGCTCGTGACAGTAAGTGGTAAGTGATCTCTCCCTGTCCTTATCCCAATCCACAAATCTTTCATTCAATTTTCTCTCCCTGGTCCAGCCAAGGAGGGGAAAGGTAAGAGTGGCTTTGGTGGGAAGCTGGTGTTCAGCCAGGGTCAACCCACCACAGGTGTGTTATAAGGAGTCTCATCAGTACAAAGTTTCATCCTTTTTGCAGAATCTTGTACTTGACAGATTGGGTTCAAAGCTGTTGTCTGAGTTCTGAAAATTTGTCAGTGGTTGCGTTTACTGTCTTTCCTCCTGTATTTCCTGTGCTTCTTTACTTCTTCTAGAAATTATTGAAATAATAGTTTATCACAGGTTAAAGGGAGATCTGATTTCTAGATTTGGTCATTATCAAAACCGTAATCCTTCTCTCTTATGCTCCTTAACACTGACATATATATTGTTAAAATATTCAGTAGGTATTGAAGATAAATTTTTACAGAAGTTCACCTAATGATGCAATTAATTGCGTGTTTTCCATTTTTGCTTGGTCGCTGTAACAAACAAAAAATGTAGCATTTTGACATGCCTTTGTGAAACACCTGCTTTTGTTTATGGAAATTAATAAACAAGTAATTTTTTTGTTTGGCTTTGCATTGCTGCCTTTGTTCTTTGTATTCTGTCCTCTGATTGAGGCATCTTTAAAGTAGTCATTATTTTGCTCATTACAACAGGCTTAATTCCTCGTTCACTGTCTTTCCATACTTATGTTTAAAAAAGGCAGGCAAACATCTGTTTACAATGGTAATGTTGGCAATTCTGTCAATATGTAGCTGAAGAATGGTTAAATGAATTACATTTCAGTAAACACAAATTTAGAAAAGAGCGGAAAAGCATATTTGAAGAATGGTTCACTCTTATTTTTTGTAACAGGAATCTTATTTAATCCTTTGACATATAATCTTGTCATAGAATCATATAATGCTTTGGGTTGAAGAGACCTTAAAGATCATTTTATGCCAACCCCCCTGTCATGGGCATGGGACCTTCCACTAGACCAGGTTGCTCAGACCCCCATCCAACCTGACCTCAAACAGGGATGGAGCATCCACATCTGGGCAACCTGTTCGAGTGCTTCACCACCCTCACAGTAAAGAGTTTCTTCCTAATATCCAATCTAAACCTCTTCTCTTTCAGTGTAAAACCACTTTCTCTTGTCCACTATATGCCTCTCTAAAAGGTACATCCCCCTCTTTTTTGCAGGCCCCCTTTAGTTACTGGAAGGCTACTCAAAGGTTTCCCCAGAGCCTTCTCTTCTCCTGTGTGGTAAAACAACCACAACTCTCTGTCTGTCTTCATCAAAGAGATGCTTCAGCCTTCTGATCATTTTCCCAACCCTCTTGAGCAGGTCCATGTCTTTGTTGTGCTGGGACCCCCCAGAGCTGGATGCAGTGCTTCAGGTGGGGTCTCACCAGAGTGGAGCAGAAGGGTAGAATCTCCTCCCCTGACCTGCAGGCTTTTGATGTAGCCCAGGATACAGTTGGCTTTCTGGGTTGCCAGTGCCCATTCCTGGCTATAATTCAGTTTTGCATACCACCAACACCTTCAAGTCCTTCTCTGCCTGGCTTTTTTCCATCCAGTCACTGCCCAGCCTCTATCCATGTTTGGGATTGCCCCAGCCCAGGTACAGGACCTAGCATTTGGCTTTGTGGAATTTCACAAGGTTTGTACATCATTCAGTGGGAGCTCACAAAAATACCTTGCTTGCAGCCTAAGACACAGTTACTCCTTAGGTCCAAACATAAATCAGAAACCAAGGGACTAACTTTCCTAATAATTTACATGATTCATATTGTGACCCTCCTTATGATGTATTGAATGAACAACAAACCCTTTTTACAGTTTAAAGTGATTTTAATTAGCATTCTGTATGACAAAGCAATTTAGCTGACTTTTCAGAATTTTTTAATATTTTCTCTTTGTTCAATTCTTTGCTGTTTATACATTTTAGCCTGAAATTACTGTCTGGGATGTGTTCTGTAATTTTGTCGGTGGGAAACACATTTGAAGTCTGCATTTTATATCAATATGCATCCTTTAATAACTTGAATCCCTTGATTTCTGCTTGAAAGATGAGTGTTGGGCTTGCTGAGCTGTGTTTGTACCTGCTTTCAATCAGACTTCTAAGCAGATAGAGTTTTGCAGTGTGAATGTTTCAGGTTTTCTATGTGAAACATTTCTTATGGGTGTTGGACATTTGGAGTGGAATCCAAAATTTGCTCCCATTTTACTTAAAAAAGAAACAGAAGAATGGCTATGGATGAATATCTTCCATGAGGAAAAAGCAATTTGCTAGAATTCTCACTTTCTCCCCTTTCCCTCTCCCTCTGTATTCAGCCATGATTAAAGAACCATACCTCATTCCTGAAATGGTGTAACCATGGCTTAGGTGTTTTTTCCTATGTTAAAAGAACTGAGATAATGTCTACAGAGTAAAATAAGGCAAGCTAAGGAGGGTAAGCTAAGGAGGGCAAAATGAGAGATGTAGGTTATGTTCTTGAGATGGAAATAAGCAATAACACCGGTAAGAAAACAGCAGCATGAAAAGGCATACAAACCTAAAGAAAAAAATGGATCCTTTCCACATACTAGTGAAAGATGGCCTTTCCAACGTGAATGATAGCGCTTAAGGGGAAAAATCTCTCTGTGTCTTAACTGGATGGTGATAATACTAATACTTACTTACCTAAAAATTGAAGGTACATTTTGTGGGCATTAGCCAATAGAGAGTTTTATATATCATGTTTGTTGTTGAATAAGGATTGTATGTTAATGATATTCTAAGGTTTATTCTGTTTTCGGTGTCTTTTTACATGTAGCTAATGATACTTCAAAAAAGTGAATCAAAGAAGGAGGGCCACTTACCTTGTTAAAGAGTTAAAATGAGTTTTTCTTCAAAATCTGAAACTCTTTTTTGCAGCCAGTGTTGTATGTCATCTGAGATAACTGAAGAGTTTGTGTTCATACAAGCTTTCTATAAATCATTCTGCTGGAGTTTTAAAAATTTAATAAATTAGAGTTTTATCGTTTGCCATGCTTTTTTTTTTTTCTGCTGATGGTAATTTGCCATCTATTATTGTGTAATGTATATTGTTCTAGTTTAGTTCCCATCTTGAAAACTGCTTTATTAGCCATTTTGTAAGCAATAGTGTACATTAAAGTGAAATTGAGTCATAATATTACTGCACTATCACACTAATGTGATCATGTTCTTTCTACGGTAGGAGGTAGACATAAATCTGTCAATAGCAAAACCTGCAAAATAAAAATAAAAATCCACACCATTGTATTGATGTGTTTTTTAAGATCTTAGGTCTATCAACCATCTAGCCTGCATATATTGAACTTATCTTTGCTGCAGCAATGAAGAAATCAATGCTGTAGTATTGCACATAAGTCTCATAAAAATCAGATCAAGGATGTCATTGTGCTCATTTAAAAAGACTAGATTTATTATTTGTCGCTGCTGGCACACAGGCACAGATACACACACTGTCTGTCGTGTAAGAAGGCATGAACTGTTTATTACAAAATCTGACTCCACTTTTATAGTATTTCTACAAAGGCCAGGGATTGGGGGAGAAGGTTGACACCTCTCCCCATCCCATTGGTCAAGACAACTGTCCATCAGCTGTCCATATCTCTAAGAAGAAAATATGTAAACTAACTTGATCTAACAAAAACATTGCTTCTATTTATAACACCTGTGTGTGAGAAAAAATCTAAAAACTATGAACTGTGAGACACAAGAAGGCTGAAAAATCAGAGCGACAATTATTTACATTGAAGTTGAAAAAAAAAGTGAATGTAAAAAACAGTTGAAGTCATGAAGAAGATAGTTCTGAATTCCACAAACCCATGTGGACATGGTCCAGGAAAACTGATTGTAGGTTGTCCTACTTTAGTAGGGATGTTGGATCAGATGCCCTCCAGATGTCCCTTTCAAACATTCTGATTCTGTGAAAATAAAATGTAGAACAAACAGAGGTGCCTCCTATCATTACAAATGAAGAATTGATTTACTTTTTTATCATCCTTGCATGGGTTTTAGTAAGGATGTGGGAAACTCATACTATGTAACATTGCTAGACTGAAGTGATTCTGGAGGAACAAAAGAAAAAAACATGGTTTTTTGTTTCTTAAAAAAAGCCTTACGAAGCAAGACAGAAACCCTGTGTTTAAGTCTCAAGGAAATAAAGAAGATGAGGAAGAAACACAGAATTCTTGATGTAAAGAGTAAATTAGACAAAGTTCTGCCAGGAATAAATCAAATATTATTGATTACACCTCAGTGCAAGAAGACTTGACTGTATCATCTCCCTCTTTTTCAGACCTGTTTTAACTCCTTGCCTTGCTCTTCCGTACAAAAGAAGTGCATTATTGTTAAAGATCAAAACTGTTTTCTGACAATAGAGCCTTAAGCAGTGCTTTTGTTTTATAGTAATTCCTCCAAGTTAACCTGGAGATTAGAAACAGGGCACAAGTGCGTGTTGGTCACTGCATTATAGGTTTCTGTCACTGATATGTACTATCAGTACATCTGTACTGTATTCTGTCCTACTGATACGACATGTATTCTCTTACTACTGTCACTACTAATATGGAGCAGGGTGTCTCGTAAAGTCATTGTGGCTGTATTTTCTTACTGAATTCTCCAAAACATTTTACTTCCCGCTCAATCTTTATTTTCCAGAGAGAAACATATATTGCTTAAAAAAAGCAATTTAATAAAAGTGGTGATACTGACTACAAAGCAAGTTTTCTTTTGTTACAGTCTTATTTTTCATCTTTAGTCTTAAATGTGTTATTCCCAAAAGTGTTCTATCTTTTGATCACAGACTTGAGGGGAGGCAAGAAAAAGAAGTATTTGTGAGTTCAGTAGGCATAGCAGAACTCAGTTTATTACTTAATTACTTTAAGTAATAAAGTAATGTTACTTTAAGTTTATTACTGTCTCTTCCTGTTATGTTTGCCTGATAAATATCAGGTTTAAATAAAGCTTTTGTATTTGCTATTTTGGTTTGAACTGATTAGTTTCTTTTTACAAGGCTTGAATATACTTATTATAATTTTTATTCTAAGAATATTTGATAAGGACAAAGCTTCTAATATATGAAAACACAAACAGGTAGTTAAACCAATGCTGAAATCTGTTTTCCTTGCATTTACTTCAGAATCAAAGTTTTGGCTTTACAACATGAGTTGTTTCAATTCCCAAGAAAATTTACTATGCTGGTACTGGCCCACCACACAATCCAAACCCAAGCGATGATGTTTGTGTAGAGGTCTAGAAATGTGGTTTTTTTCCAGCACATGCTACTCTGTTTTTCAGTGTATTTCTTAGAATACTCCTTAATGTTTGCTGTGAACGGCACTTCTGATTCTCATTAAAGAAGAGTATAAGCCATGAATGCATAGAATAAGCACTAATATCCAGCAGGATTTGTTTGCATCTCAGCAACCATACTTAGCTATGAAGATTTTTAATATTCAACTAATATGTTTATTAAATCATTGACTCAGCTTTCTCATAGTTACATTCTAGGCTAGCCTTACAATAATGGAATTTTGCCAGTGTAGCAGTACTGGGTCATTGTAGAACAGCAAACCAGCCAAAGGTGCTGTGCAGACACTTTTAGTCTGAATTCTGCTCTGCTGACAGCAAATACCCTTTTTCTGCTTAGTGTGTGTCATTCTGCAGAGGTGTAACTATACTATCAGAAATAATCCTGTTGCCATGTCATGGCTGGACTATGTCTTATTTAAATGTATATGTCTAAAAATGAGATTTTTAATAGAGCATAGTCACTTAGACTTCTGTTATAATTAACTGGAAAAGCAGGCACCCCAAGAGAGCAGTATATCCCATTTTAAAGGACAACTGATATAGATGGAATGAATTGTCTTCTTTTCATGCTTGTCTGTTCGGATGAATTGGATAGAGGATCTGGGTGATTAGACTAGACAAACCTCTGTTTCAGACTGGTGAAGTTAGGCATGATGAATTTGACGTGTAGAGTACCATACATGCAGACAAACTTGCAGTGAATAACTGCAAGTCATTCTGATGGTTAATAATTGCGCCATAAATAAATTTTTAAAAATAAAATAATGAATTTTTATTAGTTAGAAAATAGGAGTGAGTTGTATGTAGGCAGTTGTATGCAAATTCCACAAAGGCAGTTGTAATATGTGGAATAAATTAGGTATTTCAGAAAAAATCATGAAAATATAAGAATGACATTAACTTCAAGGAACTTGTTGATTTATTTCATAATAAGGTACACAAGGAAGGAATATTTGAATTGCTGGGGTGTAGTTAAGAAAAAACAAGCGTCTCTCCTGTATCATAGCTTCTAGTCATTTTTAGAACAGTAACTTTAAGTAGGCTTGACTGTTTGTAGGAATAATGTAACTATGTAGAATGTAAATAATTAAACCTAATGAGGGATTATTAGTGGGAGAATAGAATCAGAAATGCTTTTAGCCCTCATTTAATTTAAAGAAAAGGGAGGAAAATTTTAAGGAGTTCTGATGACCTCATCTGGCAGTATTACTACAACATGACCTTTTAGTCTGTTGTGACAAATTTTATTGTGCATTATATTTATACAGATTTGAGCTATATATCGGTTTACAAACAACTGTAATAGTGTGCAGGTCATCTGGTTTTGTGTTACCTTTTAATGATTAAGTATTTAGTCTGCCTAGTACTAGCTGATTGGGTTAACAGGTTGGCAAAAGTTTCCATTTCATAAGAACAATCCTCAGTTGGTTTTATTGATACATTGGTTTGAGTTGCATGCAATGGGTCAGATCTGTTCAATCTGTGGATCATATATAGAACAGGTAAGTGAGGGAAAGAAGCAGAGTGAGATGATTTTTTTCTTGTTTTATTTCAAGCTCATATTATCATCCTAAAATCATAGAAAGTTTTGGGCTAGAGGGGACTTGAAAGATTACCTAGTTCCAATGCCACTGCAATAGGCAGGGCCACCTTCCACTAGACCAGGTTGCTCAATGCCCTATTCAACATCACCTTGAACATTCCCAGGGATGGTTTTTTATATTGTCCCCTCTTCCCCATCCCCCCATTTTCCTTTTCCAGATACTGATATTTTACTTCCTCATGTAACAGCTGAGAAGATCAAGAAATTATGGAATATATGCATTTCTGTAGAAGTTGATCCATTAATAATTTTGCAGCATTAATAATCAGTTCATTGGTATCCGTAGACTTTATAAACCAAATAAATCCAAATAATATTATCATAAAAATAGGTAAAATAAAACAAGGCTTCAGGGGTTCACTGTTGTGCTGACTCCTAGTTTTTGTCAATATTTATGTGTTCATTCATGTTTGTATTTTGAGCATTCTATGTCTACTGCAGTATTGATTTCTTTTGCCTGCTGGAATGGCTTAATATCTTTGTAGAAGCCTATAAGAAGATAGGTTTCTACCTTGTGTTACTGCAAATGAGTAAGATGGAAAGTTACGCAAGTGAGAGGAGAAGCAGATGGACAATAAATATGGGAGGTGAGAAAGCATAGTAAAAAGAGGGGAAAAAAAGAGTAATGGAGCTGTATGAGGGTAGAACCTGTATTGATGCTAAAAGGCAGTGACTAAACCCTTTCCATTGCACGTTTTTTCTTAGTGATAAATTGTGAGTAAGCCAAATGCAGAGTTTCTATTAAGGTTTTCATTGCTTACTGTAATGATTTCTAAGGTGTATGTAGAGAAGACTTGGTAATTAGTTCAAAAGGCTATGCCTTGGCTTTATACAAAGGAATATTAAACAGGTGGGAGGAAAGTATACATGCTTGTCTAGATTTGTTATACACATACTTTTCAAAAACCTTACTTGAATGAGAAGTGTGAAAATAGGCTAATAAAAGTTTATGCCCTGGAAATTCTTAGCTTACCCTTTACTCATAAGGTATAGGACACCTCAAATTATTTCATAGAATATTAAGGAATTTTTGTTTGCAGAGTGTCCCACACTTAAGAAATTTTTCAGTAACATGTCTAGTGTGGGCTTCAAATTTGAGCAGATGAGACCTGTCATACCTTTCCTTGTGTTTTACTTAACATACTGTCTTCTTTTGTGTTTCACTACTGTTTTCTAATGTTGGTCCCACTGTGTATATTTATGGTGAGAAATCCTGCATGTTTTCACTGTTTTCTGCTTCATTTTTTTCATACAGTTTCAGAAAAAACAGCATAAAAACCAGAATACTCTCCAGGTGACATCCATTTTCAGTCTTTGACTCTATTTAGAGTCTTGAAACTTGTCTACAGGTATTTTTGTGTTTTGTTTTCATGGTCTGTAATCTTGTTTCTTGAGTTTATAAAGCCTTTTCACTCACCTCTCAATTTCACGTACTTTGTTGTCTAAGATCTGTATTTCTCTAGCTCATTTTTTCATATAGTGTCCAGGGAGGTTTAGTTCAGATACCAGGAAAAGATTCTTCACTCAGAGGGTGTTTGGGCACTGAACAGGCTCCTCAGGGAAGGGGTCACAGCACCAGCCTGACAGAGTTCAAGAAGCGTTTGGACAATACCCTCAGGTACATGATGTGATTGTTGTGGCTGTCCTGTGCAGGGCCAGGAGTTGAACTTTGATGATCCTTGTGAGTCCCTTCCAACTCAGAATTATTCTATGATTATCAGACTGCAGCTTCCAAACATTTGGATATTTTCAAAGGCAATGCTTGCCTTTGTGAGTTTTGTCCTCTCTTTTTTGCGAGAGTATATAAATATCTGAATCTTATGCTTCATTTAAGAGGGGCTTAGGGATGAGGTCTTGGTCTTGGTCAGACTTTTTAGTTTCTGAACCTCCATTGGAAGATATATACTCTGGGGGACCTGACACACATAATTACACATAGAGGAAGGGAATTAACAATTGCAATTTTATGAAACACTAGCAGTGTCTAGAAAAGGGCTTTTATTAATTTTTAACAACTTAGATTTTTTAGTAATGTATGGAAGGTATAAATTTCTTGCTTCTATGCTTTAGCTTCCCTCTTTACACCCTTACTGGATTTTTCCATATTGAGCTATGAAAGCAAACTCCTGGGTCAGCTGCCATATGTTCTGTCTGCCATCATTCTTTTCAAGAACCCTTTCACAGGAATCTGATAAGAAAAATGTTTTCAGTTGTCTCTCCCTCCGAGGCCTGAAGAGTTAGTTATTTTATTAGGAAAAGGGCTTGGTGGGAACTATGTGCTTAGTCCAAAAATTGAGCAGGAAGCCTATTATGTTTTTGCCATCATTTGAAAGTTGAAAGCTGGACAATGATGAAGCAATTTCCAACTCTAACTGTTCTAGTGGGAGGGAGGGTGCTGACTATTATTTCTCAAAGTGCTAGATGTTAAATTTTGACCACAACAACCCGTGCAGCGCTACAGGCTGAGGACAGTGGCCAGACAGCAGCCAGGCAGAAAGGGACCTGGGAGTTCTGATGGACAGCAGACTGAACATGAGCCAGCAGAGTGCCCTGGTGGCCAAGAAGGCCAATGGCGTCCTGGCCTGGATCAGGAATGGTGTGGCCAGCAGGAGCAGGGAGGTCATTCTTCCCCTGTACTCGGCACTGGTGAGGCTGTGCCTTGAGTGCTGTGTCCAGTTCTGGCCCCTCAGTTTAGGAAGGACACTGAGTGCTG
The DNA here is from genome assembly GCA_013397315.1 of Donacobius atricapilla. Lineage (NCBI taxonomy): Eukaryota > Metazoa > Chordata > Aves > Passeriformes > Mimidae > Donacobius > Donacobius atricapilla. Next base: position 198,596 of record WBMY01002190.1, on the reverse strand, counting down.
TGTCCAGCTCTGGCCCCTCAGTTTAGGAAGGGCACTGAGTGCTGTGTCCAGCTCTGGCCCCTCAGTTTAGGAAGGGCACTGAGTGCTGTGTCCAGTTCTGGCCCCTCAGTTTAGGAAGGATACTGAGTGCTGTGTCCAGTTCTGGCCCCTCAGTTTAGGAAGGACGTTGAGATGCTTGAGCATGTCCGGAGGAGGCAGCGAGGCTGGTGAGGGGCTTGGAGCACAAGCCCTGTGAGGAACGGCTGAGGGAGCTGGCTGTGTTTAGCCTGGAGAAGAGAGGGTTCAGGGGAGACCTTATCACTCTCTACCACTGCTTGAAAGGAGGCTTAATCCAGGTGGGGCTCAGGCTCTTCTCACAGGCAACCAGCCATAGGACAAGAGGACGTAGTCTTAAGCTGTGCCAGGGGAGGTTTAAGTTGGACAGTAGGAAGAAATTCTTCACAGAAGGGGTGATTGGGCATTGGAATGGACTGCCCTGGGAGGTGGTGTAGTCACTGTTCCTGGAGGTGTTTAAGGAAAGACTGGACATAGCACTCAGTGCCACAGTCAGTTGACACCGTGGTGTTAGGTCATAGGTTGGACTTAATGATCTCAAAGGTCTTTTCCAACCCAGTTGATTCAGTGATATTACTATGACCCCTGTTTCCTAGAAAATTATATTTCTGTGGAATTAAAATCACTGTAATTAATGACCTTTTCCAGCTGTTGATGATATTCAAGGTATTCTCCAGAGCTCACCTAACATTCCTTTTGTTGTCCAGGCCTTCATGTGGTATATTGTTGTTCCTATTGCTGAGAATCATGGAGGTTGAGAAGAACCAGTGTGGGAGACACTAGTGCTGGGATATATGCAGAGTAGCACCTGGAAGTTTGTATGAACTGAACACTTTAAAAGATAATTTTTTCATTTATTATTTAAATAGTTTGGCTGTTGGTTTGTCTGTGTCAGAAGGCTATAAACATTGATATATGCATTAATTTTGACCCTAATTGTCAGCTGCTTAAATTTTTTATTGTCTTCTATTAACTATAAGAGGAACTTCCTACAGTTTTCGTGGCAATTGACCCAACACTTTGAATATTGTCAATATTAAATTTTCATATTTGTGCAAGTCAGATTATTGGGTGAAAAGCCTAAAAATAGTTTCCTCAATCTGAAATAAGACAGAGTCAGCAAAAATCAGGCTAGAAGTTAGCAAAACAGTTTGCTTTTTTATTTTAAGTAGTAAATGTATTAATAGAGATAGATATCTTGGAAGATTATTTTTAGAACATTATTTCTTTATGAGAAAGCAAACATGGGCTTTAGTGAAATGATGCAGGAATGTAAGGAAGAAATACAGGTAGTTTTGTGGAAGACTAATTATAAAAAAGCCTACTTAGGCAAAGTAGAGTACAACAAATAGGTAGAAGTGGCCTGCCTTCATATAAAGCCTTCCTCACATGTGGGTTGTTTTTTTTTTTAACATAGTCATCTGCTTCACTATGAGACAAATGTCAGCTTCTATAATTGCATGGGTTTGTTTCTTTATATTTTGAATACTTGTTCCCCCAATATTGTTAATTGTATGTGCTGCTAAAATAAAATTGTTATGCATGTTGCTTCTGGAACTGGTCTCTAGGCTTCTCTAATTTCCATGGTACGTTGATTTAATCATTCAGATGAATTCACTGAAGTGGCTGTTGTACTGTGACAGTGACAATGAGAGTCAAGAGACCCAATTAAAGTTAGAAAAATCAGACTTTTCTGGTAGTAGTCCATCTTTTACATCATCGAAAATTCCTAGACTAACTTCAAAGAAACCATTAAGTATCTTTCTTTTAAGAATGTTATCTCAGGGTTACTACTGGTGCTGGAATATATTAGTAAAGGTAGCTACAAATTTTTTAGTTTTTGAAAAAGTCTATTCTCTGCTGGAAATCATTTTAGGCAAGACCTGTTTTTTTTTTCTGTAATTAAAGATTAGAATTCTATTGAGAGGCTGATGGTTACATTTAAGTGCCCACTTGGGGGTATATAGGATGTTGTTTAAAGTTCTGTGATGTACAGCAGAGGTCTAGTTAAAACCATCAGTAGGGGCTAGAAAGCAAATGAATGCTTACATGTTAACAGCTGAAAAGGGCTTTCTGAACTCAACTGAAGTGTCCTAGTCCTTCTCTCAAAAAATGCCCGTGCCAAACATCATTATTCTTTTGTTGAAAAGTCATGTAGTATGTAATTGAATTCATGTTTGAGAGAGGATGTTGAACCTTCTACTTGTATTAGAGTACTGCAAAAGCAGCTAACTTAAATGTATTCTGACAGCTTTGTTTCAAGAGGGATTGTTTGAGTTTTCTACAACACTTCCCATTTATGCAGCTCTAATCCAAAATGACCAGACAACAAGCTGATGAAAGTACATCATGGGTTACTTAATCAAACAGTTTTTATTTATATCAATAGAGCTCAAGAACAACAAGAGGAATATTACTTCAGAATGTGAAGCACAAAGGAATGGGAATTACATCAAATGTAAGGACTGTTGAGTGCTGGGGAAAAGATGTGTTTCTAATATTTTGTGTATCTTTGTGTCCTAAACATGGTTCTAGGGTTGACCAGGATTTTAATTTCAGTGAGAGAACTCTTAGTTAATTCTAATTTTTTTTCCTTTCATGTCTTAAGGGTGGAGAAAACTACATAGCTTTCGGTTTTCTCACTTTATCTGCAAGGGATCCATACCATTTTTGAAAGTTCTATATTTACAACATCGATAAAACCAGCTTCTTTACTTTGCACTGTTCCTAGTTTTGTTTGGGGTTTTTTTTTGTGTAAATACAGGTATATATATTGTTTTTCAAAACTATCTACAACGTCCTTTTTCAGTTAAAATCCCCTAAAATTCATCTACTTACCTTCAAATAATTTTTATTCAGAATATTTTTTTTCTTTGTTTCAAGAGCTTTGTATATTTATGTAGAAAGTGGTGAGTGAAGCCAGAACTGCTAGCACATGATACACTGCCATGCCATGCAGCAGATCAGTATTTTCCAGAAGAGTTAGCTCTGTGGCTTGTTACACAAAATGCTGCAGTTTCCCAAACATTCAACATTGCTGTTGCAAGAGGCATCCATCCTCCTTGGCTCACTCCACAGGAAACCCACCCAGTAAATTATACTGAACTGGTTAACGGGCAGCCATTTGGAATGTTTTGTTTTGTTTATTTTGTGTTCTTCATTGGTTTTGTTTGTTTTCTGAGAGCATTGTAAACCAGATCAATTCTGGTTTTGGAGAGCTCTACAAATGCTCTGTTAGAGCTGGAATGGGATTTTCAAGATAAAAAGGTGAAGGCAAAGGATTGCAGGATGAGGAGAATACTGTCTTCATTTGATACAGTGCTGGGTGATGTTCGGTTAGTCTGTTCTTGAAATCACAGTATGAGTCAATGGATTTTGGCACTTAGCATTCATGTACACAAATGTGTGTGTTTGAAGGAGGATTGGTGCTTGCAGAGAATATGGAGTTTCCTGCACATACACGTTTCTGTTTAGGCTTTTCCAACACAGTAGGAAATTATTTTAATTTTGCAGTGAAATCTTCAGCTTGATATATTCTTTTAGGTTTGAATTTTACTCCATAGCTCTGCTAGACATTGGTACATGTAAGTGTCCGGACAAAATATTTTGGTATAGTTGATGCTGGATTTCTTGCTTGAGATTTTTTGACATTAATTACAAGAAATGCAGTGGATTATCTTCCAGAAAATATTGCTTATTCTCTCTCTGTGATTAGCTTGGATTAGTATTTAATCTTTCTTCTAGAGAATACATCCTGCAGTTTAGATGTGGTTCACGTGACTCAGTAGCTAAAGATTTCCACCTCGATTTATGTTGCCAGTAAAGTTTTTGAAAGTTTTTTTCCTTTAAAAACATCAGCTTACTGTATTTCCCAATTAGAAACCCTTTCTTCGTTGAGTTTTTATGATTTGCAGGGTACTAAATAACAAAAGATAAGCTGTAAAAATTCATTTTCCTCTACTCTTAATAGAAAAATTAAAAGTGCACTAACAAAATTCATACAGAATTATTAATGTTTTCAGTGAAGTATTAATTTCAGGAAGGTTGGAAACTCTATCTCTGATATTTTGAACCTTACTATCTTATAGAATTCGTCCAGCTGATATATTTATTTTGCTGTTTGTCATCAATTTATAAGAAAAAACTGATCTTTGCAATGTATTTCTTGCAATGTAATGTCGAGGTTTCTGCTCTCATGGTACTTTTTACTTTAGGCTTACTGAATTTGATTTCTACTTTTGTATCATGTTGCATTCAGTTTTTGAAATTTCCCTTGTGTTTGGTGAAGGTAAATTCTTTTTTTTTTTTTT
>WBMY01002190.1:159575-194190 GCA_013397315.1 Donacobius atricapilla | reverse complement strand
TTTTTTTTTTACATTCATGAACTGTAGAGCTGAAACACTTAGCTGTCCTCCACTTGGTTCATGACTCATCACTCAGTCTCATGACCAGTAACAATAAGCATAATTTCCTAGTGCCCATGGTGACTCCTTGGGAAAGAGATGACATTTTACATGATTTTTACTCTAGTGGGTAGTACTCATTTTCCTTAGGAATATTTCTGCTCTCTGTGTCAACATTACAGAAAAGTAAAAGGTAAAGTGATTATCTTGCTTAAAGGGATCTGGAAAAATAGGAGTTGAAGAGTAAAATTATCTGGTGAAAAAAAAAGGAGACAGAGTAGGTTACTTGTATAATCTGTGTGTGCAAGAAGGGGCCAAAAATTTCATGAGTTTCATCTCTCTCAAAAAAAATGTTTGGTTGGAATACCTTGCATGAAACTGTTGATGATGAGCATAAAAATACTAACTTAAGCTTTAATTTCTTTTGTTTATTACCAAAACTTAGGGTAGATTATGTAACTCTATCAGGGTACATATTTTTGGAAGACATATATCAAAACATTTGGGCAATGAGTACTGAAATAAAACTAAGAATTTATTAAGGTTCAAAATAGGACAAAGTGATGAAAGTGTCTACAGTAATAATCAAATGGGATTCATCTGTGATTTCTCACACTTTTTTCCTGGAATGCCTGGTACTAATCACACTGTGAGAAGGGATTAGGGCTAGGCATGGCACAGCTACTAAAATGCTGGTTACGAGACACTCTTCACATGAAAAATACAAGTGTTTGTACATTTAGGGTACATATATACACTAAATAAATTTTAACAATACCATTACTATGCAGAAATGTGACTTTGTAAGCTGTATTTATGGTCATTCCTAATTCAGTGGACTAGTCAGAACTCTAAATTTTATCTAGCACTACTGTGTTTATTTTACTCCTCACAATAGCTCAAGGGTAAACTAAAATAAAAGACATAATTCATCTTGGTGGCAAACACTTGGTAGGACTTGATTATGCAAATTGATTTAAATTTTGTAGTGCAAGTGTACAAATGAGCCTCTGGTACCAAACTGTTTAACTCTCTCACAGATAAAATGTGTTTTAAAAACATGTTTTGAGAAAATGGGCTTAAATAGATAAGTTGGATTTTTTGTGTTGTTCAACCCAAAGGGAATGCATTTTACTGTTCTAATGTTTCAAGTAAACATGATTAGAAGCTACACAAATTACCAAGTTTTTAATGGCACTTATGATCATCACAATTCAATATGGATGACTGAATTTTACTGTCAATTATGAATAGATAGATCTGTATTGTTGTTTAGTAGGAAATAATGCTTCATGCTGTGTCAGTTTTTGCTGAAATAAATGAAGAATTCACTAAAAATACTATAAACAAATGGCAGAGCTTCTTCAAAGGAAATTCCCCAAGTAGTTTCTGTCCAGGACAGAGTTAAAAATTAGTCTGTTTTGCCAGAAATCTCTTTTTCAGAGATTTTAAGCTCTTTTTAGTACTTTTTCAGTGATATATCAAGGTAATATGTGCTAAGTCTCAGAATGTATTCATTTTTTATTGTCTTTTTTTGCATTATTTAAATAAATGCAGGGTGTGCTATACCTTGTATGTTTTCCATTTCTGTTATTTGCTAGGGGGACATCTTGCCCCTTAAGGCCTGTTATTTAACCTCTTACTTTAATGCAGAAAATTTAAAAATACGTTTCCCAAAACTGTATCATATTATCTCTAGGTTCTATGCCAGGATTCAGTTAATTTAGCCCCCTTCTTCAAAAAGCATCTCTTCACATTAGTGTGCTTGACCATACCTGTTAGCTGAGTTTGCAGTAGCAATTCAAAACTGAACTTTGCAGAATACGTTTTCTAATCCTCTCCATTTAAACTTGTCATAGCTCAAGTCATCAAAATGTATAGAATTATGGATTACTCTCTAAATGTACCTAAGAACAAAACTTTTTTGCAGTAGTCACAATTACTGTTTGACAGTTTTCTGTTGTGGGTTGGTTGGTTGGTTGGCTGGTTGGTGTTTTTTTTGTTGGGGTTTTGTTTGTTGTTTTGTTTTCTTATAGATGAGGAGTTGTTAATTGTTTCTTTTTCAAAAAGTTATATGAGATGTTTGAAAAATGAATCAATAGCAAATGCAAAGAACTAATAGGAGCCTTAGGTGAACCTCAGAGTGCATAGATACTGTATTACCTCAGGGTAATAGGAGGCAGAGCAAAGACCTTAGTTAGAGACTCTCCTAGGATAATTAGCTGCTGCAAATTCGGGAGATTAATTTATACACATGACTGAGGGATAGCTCCAGGAATGGAATCTTTATTAAGGGTATGCGAGATTCATTAGAATTAAGAGAAGTAGCTTTTCTCAATAGAAGTGATATGGGATATGCTGACCTGAGAGTACAGAAACAAGAAACAGGACAGATGAGTGTTGGAGCCAGTCATTCCATTGTAGAAATTCCATAGAAGTTATATTCCATTATGGTATGCACAGTTAATTCTTTTATATAAATTTTTCTCTTCTGTGGCTCTGCTTTATATCCTGAAGTGTTATGTTAGCAGCTTTTTGAATACTCTGGAGATTTTTTAACTAGTCAGAAGCTACCATGACTGGGATTTCTCCTCAGATGAAAGTTAAAGGTCCCGTTTGATATGACCATTCTTGTGGAACCCAAAACTCAAAAAAGCCTTAGAGGGTTAGCTAAAAGCAGTTCAGAAGGGCAGATTTAACCATCAGCTTGAAGCAATAGTTCACCCTCAGTCAGAAAATCAGTTAACAGCATTTAAATGTGTGTTCTTTGGTCTGTAAACAAGCTGCAAATTCTTTGTGGCTCTGAAATATAGACAGCCTTGAGGTGACAAAGAGAGTGAGTGAGTGAAATGGTCCATATCTGATTTTCAGTTGCCTTGTTCCATGGAAATAGTTAAAACAATTTTGTATTGAATACTTAGGAGAGAGCCAGGAGATAGCTTTTCTGCAGACAGACATCTACATTGGCAAGAGGAGTAACAAGGAACAGGCACATACCTCTCAGAACTGCCATTTTATCTAACAAAAGGTTTTGTTATCTATGAACTTAGTTAATATGCCTATGAAAAGAATGTTTCCATCCTCAACTCTTATGAGTTCATCTCTTTGCTATAGTCATGCAGATATATTTGTATCTGTTTTCAAAAGTTTTCAGTCTGCCACATTTAAATGAATTTATCTTGCCTGGAACAAGGCAGGACTCTGCTGTCTCTTGCCAGTGACTCAGGTGGGCTGTGAACATTACTCCAAGATCAGAGATTCACTTACTTTCTTACAAAACACAGTCTTAGCAGGACCTTCTTCTCATCTATTCCTGCTGAAAGACTTATTTTTCTTATTTATGGTCCTCCTACTTATATTTCATTGTAACTTTATGGCCATAAAGTGAATTCCATGCTTAATTTGCTTTTTTTCTCTGAAGAAAATAACAATTTTAGAATATGCAACATATATTTTTTTCCTTTATACGTAGCTAATGGTCTACAATATGTAAGGGTGAGACACAGTGTAATACTTGCTTCTTAGTATAGTTTTAGTCTGTAGCAAATATTAAGTATAGTTAAGGATGCATGGATAAAAATAGACTTTTGCATTATTTTCTGTGTGTTATCTCACACATTCTGTATTTTGCCACTGTATTAAATTTGCTCATTAAGAACCAATGTCCTGTAAATCCCAGGAGGCAAATTTAATGTTAACCATAGCAGAGGGTGTATTCAAACATCTGTTTATTGCAGAGCAGTGGACCACAGAATATGCTTCTGATGTCCAAATACAAAATGATCCTGACTAGGCTGAATCATGCTTCAGTCTGAACTGGACTTTTAATGAAGTGCAACCAAAATACTTTTATAGTTGGTCTCATCAGTGTTTTCTTTATATGCCTGTGTATACAAATTATTTATGTTATGGTTACAATTACTGTCAACTGTGCCAAGGAGGTGATTAAATCCTGAGTATTCCTTAATTTTTGTATTTATTCTGATCAACTATTGAAAAACTGCTTCAGATTTTATTTTCAGATGGAAACTGCTAATTTTATGTCAAGTTAATGCTAAATAAAGCTGTTAATTCATGCAATTAAAATCCTCTCTCATTACATGAAAATTGCTGTTGAGAATATACAGAAACACCAGCAGTAAATGACTTTTTTCATTTCACTGGTTGTTAGATTTAAGACAAAGTATTCCATCTGCTGAGATTGAGGATGAAGTCAAGTATGACAAAACATCAATGTGATGAAACACTAGACTTGGTTTGCATTTTACACTAAATGGAATTCTAGGAAAACAACACCGGGCTACAAAATTCATTGAGATAAAGAGTAGTTGGAGGCTGGGGAAATATGGCGTCAAGGGAGAAGGAAGCGTGATATAGGCTTTTCCTGTCTTTAACACTTTTGAAGGCAACTCTTTTTCTAACTGTTGTCAGAGATGAGATGCAAAGATAGATGAGCTCTTTGATCAAGTTCAGCATGGCCGTTCTTATGTTCAGTATTTAGGAGAAAAAATGATTGTTTGAAAAATTTTACCTTCCTTGTTTTACTTATGTGCAAAAAAAAAAGGTTTTATTTTGTACATTGTAATGATGCTGGACAACAGATGCACTAAAACAGTTACATTCCAGATCTTGTGTTTAGGTGGTCTATTCTTGTACAGCTTGTCTGTAGAATGGAGTTTTTACTTCTAGTCAGGTATTGGGGGGAAGAAAAAAGTGTTATTGCTGCTATTCAGTTTGTTAGTGCATGGCAAGACAATGGGTTCAATGGGCTGCCCTCGTTCCAGTGGGTAATTCCTGTCAGAGGAAATGCAAATGAAAAGGGTCAGAAAATGGCTTGTGTTCACTTCCTGATTTGAAATGTAAATGTACTGCTGAAAATCTACCGCTGGAGACAGGAATCAAACAGCTTTATGAAGTGCAGGATAACAGCACAAAGTATCTTTTGAGAGACTGATTTGTACACTGGAAATGCTGTTTGAGAGCAACAGCAAGTGCAGTCTGTCTTCTCTGGAGCTGTATGGCATGGTGAGCCAGCTGAAAAGGAATCTACAAACTTGTAAAGAAGTGCAAAAGTTAAGGTTAAATATAATCTGTTATCTTAATCCTTTTTTCTTTTTGCTGTGTTAGAAATACAAAAGTGGTGTTTTAAATCCACACCTGTTCTCTGTCACAGCCATTTGAAAACATTGATATGCCCTGGAATGGAAACCTCTAGCAGGATGTCAAATGCAGTTGAAGAAGTTGGAAATTAGTTAATTCAGTGAATAGGAATGTTACCACCTGGGAGTTCAGACTCACTACAAAGAGGGATAGAGCGAAGTAGTCCCCATGGAAAGCCTGAAAGGAGAATGGGTTGTGTGGGTTGCTTTGGAACTGTAAAACTGCCAACCCATAAGCAAACCCTAGAACTGGCTGTGCATTATATTCTTTTATTTTCTTCCAACCACCCATCTACCAAGTTTCAAACTAAAATTTTAAATCCATTATAATATAAAAACATTGATCTTTTGCTGTAAACATACCTTAACATTGTAAGTTTAAAAATTAATAGGGGACTTGTCCATAGATAATCTAATAGCTCTTTAAAATGTAATTTTATTAATACAATGCAGTAACATAGAAGATGCTCAGGACAACAAAATTCAACTGGAAGGTTTTGTATCAAGTGTTATGATTTTTATGTACTCTGTACACCAGCATACAATATCTGTATACCTCTTTGAAGCACTACATGCTGTTTTAAAAGGTCAGCCATAAAGAGACAAAATAAAGGTGAATATTGTGAATGTGGATGCATGAGCCATTAGTCACTCTCACTGATAGAAACAGTGAAAAGATACTGAAATCTATAAATATAATTTGATTTTTTGATCTCTTTCAATTTTGTTATGGTACACCTGTACTGTAGCCATATTTATAGTAACGCAGACTATAATTTCTGACTATAAGTTCTTGTCATCCTTGCTCCTTCTTCTTAGGTTGGTGACCCTGTATTGATTTGGAATTTGTCTTTCCATCCTATGCCCCTTCTCTGAGTCCTCAGGATGTACTCTGTCTCCTTCCTCCTTAACTGGGTCATTCAACCCTGTTCTTTATATTTCTGTAGATCTTTGATTTATCTGTAGTACCCTGTCCCTCCTTTTAGCTTGTTCTTTTAGCTTGTTTTTCTAATAGGCATGTGCTATGAAGTTGTGTGTGGAGGCCCTTTACGGCTGATTAATGTAATTTTCACTAATATATCCATTTATAAAGGCCTTTTGTAATTCCTTCTTTCTTTTTTTTTTTAATTTCCTCCCCGTTCTCTGTATTCCCATTTATTCTGCAATCATATCAGTATTAATATTACTATTACAAATCTTTGCAGCTCTGTGTTTTCCTAGGTGTGTGTTTGCTTTAGCTCTTTTTATACCACTGTACACTGTACCTGTAGAAGTACCGGGATACTAACATTTAAAAAATGACATTGCAGTCAGTAGTAAATGGCTCAGCTGTTAATATAGGTGAAATGCTGCCATAGTGGGTAAATCGATGCGATATTTTCTCTAAGGCAAATATTTTGGATCATTGGTACCTGTCATATCAATGAAATTATGAGGAAAAAAAAGATAAGAGAAAAATATTCCCATCTCCCAAAAAATGGTGTGTAATGTAATGGCATATCAGTTTTCGAATGATACTAAAACTGTCCTATTTTTATATCTGTATCAAACTTCCTTTTGATCTTTGATGAGTCTTTCTTGATTAGGATGGAAGGAATCTCTGAATGTTTTTCTTTTTTTTTTATTTTTTTTCCCCCACTTCTGGCAATGTATAAAACTAGTTCTCCACCAGTAAGACTGATGAAAAGACAAAATTAGTTTGGCTGTGAATCACCCCAGGAACTGATATGCTCATCCAGGGATTCCTGAAGGCATAGATGGATCTCAAAACCATCTCCCTCTCTCTTGGTGGGTGTTGAACATGTCCTTGCAGGAATATCTGTGCTTTGAAGCATTGTTTCATCATAATCTCATGCAACTGGCTGTATTGCTGGCAATACAGAAACAACTGGTTAGGACAGAGGAGGGCAAGGCAGGTGTTCTGTACTTGAAGGTCCCCAGCTTTTCTGTTTGAGGGTGCAAACACAGGCATGTGCTTAATCAACGTAAAACCTTTTTAGCCTGACAGATACTATGTATGTGGAAAATAGGAGTATGGCTTTTCAGTTATATTTTCATCTTTCAGACAAAACTAAAGTAGTTTCAATTTGGAACAGCAATTGCTGCTATTTTTTTTCTTAGATAATTCTCTGATTCACTTATTATTCTCATTTGTAAAAGATATCATAGACTCTTAAAAGTATCAAACTTCTCTGCATTAGCAGATATATTTTAACAGTAACCATATTACATACTTCTCAGTGTGTTTCTTAATTTTAAATAGAGGCAAGAAGTAGAAGAAAATTACATTGTCATTTTCAACTGGATTGAGCAGACTGCCCGAGGAAAAGTCTGGATGATGAAGTGCAGATTTCTGTGGCTTAACTTCACCAGAGGGATGACATTTTCCCCCAGTTTCCACTCCACTAGTTGAATTGAACCCACAAAGAGCAACATTTTTTTGTTTGTTTTAAATGTTTCTAGTTCAGCTGTGATGCTGGATTCTGTTTGCTGAGCTACCTGCAACCACTTAACGCACTAAACTGAACACCTTGAAAACAGTTGCATATGTATAGGGGACAAAGCAATTTTATGTTATTGAACTGCTACAAAGTAGATCTGTTTAAGGGAAACTCTTGAATTGGTCATTCTGGGTTCAGGAAGTTTTGAATTTGAGGTCTGATTGCTGCATGAACTGCTACCACTTTTTACCTTCAAAGTATATCCAAGGAAAAAATTAATTACTCAATATCATCCCTGTAAACCACGGGATTGAGAGGGCATGATGGAACTTCTGAATCAGTTTTTTGAAGCAAGAGTCTTATTTTCTTTCATAATTGACCCATGTGTATCATTATGTAAAGCTCAATATGCAATAAGAAGTATTATATATATATTTGTGAATATATAGCATATAATTATTCAGTTGTCAGGAAAAAAGCATGTTTATATTTATAAGAGTTTCTTATCTGTTTTGTCATCATCGTCATTACCTGCTAAGAATGGATAAGGGTAACAAATCCTCATAATGTCAAAGTTTTTACTTGACTAATCCCAGAAAATATCTTTGAGCTTGGAAACTATAAGATACCTCGTATTAATCTCACAAATTTATACCATAGGGGTTTTTTTATATTCTAGCATTAGTACATCTCAAAAATTCACTGTTATATTTTAGGAAATATTGAACAGATTACAATGAAGTGGTTGTGTGTATTTCTTGCAATTGATATTTTCTATAAAAAATAATACCAAATAACTTTGGCAATTACTTCATAATAATAACTATTCGTCGAACTGTAAAATTATTCTTTCCATATGCTCAATTTTCAGAAAATACCAGCGTTTCAAGAATATTTTTTGTGTAACTTATCAATGCGTCCTTTCAGGTAATAAAGTAAACTAAAAGTATGGCTATTTAGATGTTTCTGGAGTTAGGTATTTGCTTCATATTATCAATTGGTTCACAATTAGGGATATGCATCAGTGAAGACAAGGACATAATGAAGATAAAGAGTGGCTGTGAAGGCTTCCCAATCCTAATATGAAAATTAATTCAATTAACCCAAATATAGAAAGTTCTTGCAGTTATTAAAAGGCCTGTAAATCTAAGCAGACTTTTGTATACTGATGGCCTGAAGGGGCCTGCAATTTTGTATGACATATTACAGATGCTTCAGATTTTTTACAGAAGGTTTGGATATAAAATTCAGCAGATCAGCTGCTATCAATCAAATATATTGATGCCTGTTTGAAGAAAATTATTTTTCCTTCAACTTCCAACCACAAGGAGGCTTTGTGAAGAAAGGCTGTCTCGTTGGTAGAATTGGTTTCATAGACTTAGCAAAATATTACTGGAGAGACCATGAGAGAACATGTAATTAAGCTTTACTGAAGCTGTGGTTCCAAAGGACTCCTTATATGTTGAGCTGTGTACACTGATGAGACGTAATGGGCATGAATTATTTTTGAAAGAGAGATAGAAGAAAAAATAAGAATCTATAGACAGAGATGGCTCTAGAAGCTGTGGTGCCTGGCACAATATTTGGAGAAAGGATCTGGAATGAAACTGGGGAAGTAGAACTAGGAATTTCTCACTGGATGGTGTAGGGAGCAGCAAGTGATAGAAGGTCATGATATGAAGTGATGGGATGGGACAACAAAAGGTGATCTGACCTGGCTGTGTTTATGCTGGTTTGTAAACTACTGTTATAAATTACTTCAAAAAATTCACTATTCTGATGATCTGTTAGTTACCTAGGCATGCTGTTTCAAACCTTACTTATATGAGGTATAATAATAAGTATACTTATTATACTTACAATTATGAAGTTTTTTCCTTTTTCTTGTCTAATTGTACACTGATGCCATTTCAGCCCATTGCCTTCAGTCCTGTCTACAGTGGACATGAAGAACTGTTTATTGCCTTCGTCTTTACTGTTCCTTTGTGTTTATTTGAAGGCTTCAAGAGTTTAAGTCTTTACTTCAATCATCTTGTTTTATTGTACAAAACCAACTAGCTATATTTTTCCTACAGACCTTTATATTTTTCCTGTATTTATAGACTGCTGATTGTACTTTCTGCTCTTCTCTGGTCTTCTGGATCCTCTACAGTTTGTCAAATTTTTCCAGAATATTAGGGTCCTAAATAGGACAGAATATTTTACCTAAGAATAGTACTTACTAGTGCTGAATACAGTAGAAAAATTGCTTAATGCATTACAGAATTATTGAATGATTTGGCTGTTGTAAGGAACATTGAATACAAACTACTTTCCAGAGTTTAAATTAGAATGGCACCTTCATTCTAACAAGCATGACACAATGTCTAACAAGAATGTTACAGCGTAGTACATTCTGGAGTATTTCTTTCTTTGATTGTCACTATCTTCCTTCACATTTCACATGGTTTACCCCTTTATTTAGGATGTCTGTCACTTCTGTAGGCAATTAGATCCCAGGATCTTGATTTTCTTCTGCAGTGCATCCCAAAATATCCCTGTTACAGGATCAAACATACTTCTTTTTAAAAGCAACATTGCAGTGCTGACTCATGTTCAGTTCATTGAGCTCTGTGCCACAAATACTTTTTTCCGGTTGCAGAGAGGAATAATATCTCTATGGAAAGTGGCAATTCTAATCTCTGATAGTAGGCACCAACTCCTTTATAAATGGAATTTCATGTTTGTGCAATAACATAATGAAGAGGAGATGCAGATATCAAAAAAGTAAGTATGTTACTTTCAGAAAGTATGGTTTGAAAGAAACAAAGACATAAACATATTTCTTACAATGCAAATTGTGTGTTTCCAGACATTATCAGGAGCACAAGTTAAGTCATTCTGTTGTCCTATTTACCAACTCTTTTTAGAGCAAGTCTTGCCAGTGGCAAACAGTATTCAGATAATGAGAAGTTTGTTTTAGCTGATGTATTAGAGGCAATGATATTCTGATCATAAAAGATACCATCCATTGTGACTTGCTCTGGACATGCAAAAGTGTCACCATGGCTCCTGTAATTCTCAACAGGGAGAAAATACTATCTTCAGGGCTTCCCCACCCGTAAGATTGCTAAGTAAAACTTCATGAATAATTTCAGAGATATTGCTCTTTTTCTTCACTGACTGAAGAGAGGATTTAGATCTCTAGCATAAACCATGTGTTGACTTCAAATGCTTAAGGTCAGTTAAGGTAAATCCCCATGTGGTTTAGAAATAGTTGTTTACAAAACATCCATGAAGCCAAAGTAACTATAATATAAAAATTCATATTGTAATGAAGTTCATATTTTTTTTTTTGTCAAAGGGATTATGCATTTATATGTATATAATAATGTTACATGCAAAAAGATTCTCTAAATATTTTTGTTTACGGATAGCATTAAAGTGTAAACTTCCAAAGAATATGCATTTTTGTATGTGCCAGTTTGAGGATATTTTCAGTATCATCTGTACATATTTGGAAAATATTCTGACCCTGAATGTTTTGAGTATTTGTTCACAAAATTCTCTGCAACTAAAGAATATTATCATATCCAGCTTTAGACTTGCATTAGCTGATACTATTTTTTTCAGAAACTCATTTTGGTAAACAAGAAATTATGATGGTTTTGAAATAAGCTGTTCTTCAAATATGCTTCTAACAATTAAAACAGCAATCAGGTTCGTAAAAGAAAATTTCAGATAGTCAGTCAGGCTAGTTTTGCAGACAGTGCATGTTCATTCCAGAGATCTTCTTACACATAATGAGGAAGGCAAGAAATAAGAACTTGGACTCAAAAGAACTTATGAGGGGGTGATACTTGTTTGCTTTATTACTCCTGCCATGATATCTTTTATCTTCTTCAGCTGCTTTGTTTGCCAGTAAGGAGTGATAATGAAGGCTGTTTTATTTTAAGCGCTTACTGCATACCTTAAAAGGTGTGAGGATAAAAGATTGCAGATGGAACCAGTACATTAGTCCTTCTGTAAATGCGCTCTGCTCATTATCTTATGACCATAATGAAATGGAAATCAGGGAAAATTAAATAAGTCATAGCTAAACATTTACTGGAGCCAAGATGTGAATCAGTATGTTTTAGAGTTCTATTTCTGTCCAACACACCAAATCCTTCCTGTGATTCTGTTTAAAATGTCACCTACGTTATAATTATGACTGGATTTGTGCTGCCTCATAAACAGGGCATGAAATAAATTGTGCATGTCAAATTAATAGAAAAAAAAATATGGGTTTCTATTGTTTAAAAAGGGACTGAAAAAATAATGTGCCTTATTGCCATAGGAAATTAAGGAATTTTATATGTGCTGGTTTCCTTTCATAATACTCTTTATTTCAGTGTTTGCGACATATATAACATATATAACGCTGGGTAATTTCCGAACTTCTTTCTGCCATCTATTTGAGATATAGCCTGCACTACCACTTGAAACACCTCTGAATGATATCTGTTTAATGATGAACAGTTACACGCATCACTTCCCAAGCTATATATTTTGTTCTGGCCATTCAGTATTGTATACAAGTCACCCCTCCTCCCCCCTGCCCCAGACATTAATTCTGTCCGAAATCAAACCATTACCTAATCCAAGAAACAATGTTCTTCTAATTTATCCGTATTGATTCTAGTTACAGGTCATAGATACATGCAATACTGCTTGTAGTTTTATTTGGGATTTTTGTTTGCTTAGCATTTTAGGGATGGGCTGGGGGTTGGGAAGACTTTGTCTTGTCCTCAAGGCCTTGAGTTTTGAATTAATTTTGAGACGTGTAAATGCTTCAACAATTTTCCTGCTTGAGATAGGGGGCTCAGTCTGGGACTCGAACATGTCAGAAAAAAACATGAGGTATTGTTTTCTGATTAATATTTTAGGTTAATTATCTAGTCAGCAGTGTAAGGCATATAAATGTACATTGTGATTAAACTCTATTTCAATAGAAAATATATTTCAGGTATATTTTTTAAAAGGCCAGGGGAGCATGTCAACAAAAACAAAGAGGATGGAATATATTCCATAATGTTCAAGTCTGTATTGAGACCTTTGCATGACTTAGATTCAGACAATGACTGAAGCATTGTAATGTGCATTTAAATTACAATCTTTAGATACCCTTTGCTAAGTGAATGTAACTTTGGCACTTTCATATATAGTGCTTGGAAGAAGGGCCAGGATTGAGATATGAAGTTCTGGCATGGTAGGTAGGGCATGAATTTAAATTGGTGAGTACTGGCCTTTAATTCCTTGGAATTCAGGTATCTAGTTCTAAAACAGCAAGGCAGTGTCTGTGTCTTCTCAAGATCCTAAAATTCAGCCTCAGATTTTTTTTTAAGTCCACCTTTCAAAAATGGTAGATGGATGGGTAAAGAGGGAATGAAGTAGTACAGCTTTTCTTTTTCAGTAGTGGCCCCTTGCCTTGAGGGGCTTAGCTCAACTTACCCCTGCCAGAGAAAATTTGTCACCCAGGATCACACCATGACTATGATGACATAGGGTGTGCTGAGGTGAAGGTTTCTTTTCTTCAGCAAACTTTAGCAATGGAATTTTAGGCACTGGCACTGAGTTAACTGAGATGTCTACTGGGGTTTGAGAACCTCAGAAATGTTTAAATATTGTACTTAAAATTATTGAAGTGCCTGATCTCCTGTGTTTTCAGTTGAAATTTTTTCCTTCTCTAAGTACACAATGAAATACGAAATTACATACATACAAATTGCTGTTAGCTTAAAAACAATCACTGTTTTATTGTTCCATTTTGATGTTCTTAGAAGTAATTAGTCTATTACCTTTAATCTGTAGATTTAAGAACCTTAGTACTTGAACCACTATTTCAGATCTGTATACTTGTAATTAACATTTACCATTACAAATGCTATGTTGGAGTCAACTCCCATGTCAGCTCTTCTGAGAGCTGCTTATATGTTAAAAACTAAAGCTTGAAAAACTCCTAACAGATTTGTGTCAGATTGTCAGGTTATGCAAATCAGCCTGTTATCACTGAAATTAATGGAGCTGTACTGATCCATACAAGCTGTAGATATGGTTTATTGCCTCCAGGTGTAGCAAGGATATTGTGAATTGTGTCTGCAAATGCTCACTTCCTCTTGTCCAAATTGCTGATGCAATAGGTTGTGCTCTTTGAACTATATTCCTGAATATGAATTTCCTTTATCATTTGCTGAATGTTCTCTTTAAATTACATTTAAGTCACAGGTAAAATTTTGTAAGTTATGCACACTGTTGAGATCCCCACTAGCTAGAAAAGGTTAATGCTGCCACTGATTAGAGCAAAAGAGATCCTTTTGTCCTCTTGGTTCAAGAAAATTAAGTTCTGTCTCGAGAACCTTTCAATATTAATTTCTTCATTTGCTTTCTCTTGCTTTATCCAGGAGTTGCCTGAAAGAGGTGATCATATTAAATATTCTGACAAAAATTATCTGACTATTACTAACACTTGAAGAAATTGTCCTATGATTTCTTTCAAACTTTTTTTACTCTGTTTCCCTATTAGAAAGAATAAGAATAAGAATATTTTCCTAAAAAATATAACATATTAGGGAAAAAAGAAATCTTAAAATATTTTATAGTATTTTAAATACAATATTTTTAACGTAAGGGATTTTATTGTAGGTATAGCTTGGTTTAGATACATTTGTGTTGAAATAGCTACAGGAAGTGACTGAGAAATGAGAAATTCCAATAGTTGTTTTCTTTGGGACATTGAATGGAATTGAAAATATCTACTCTTTTCACTTGGTGTATTTTCAGATGACGAAGAAAACACATTTAAGACTGATATATTATCTTGCTTTTATTCTTGTTGAAAACTGCATAGAATTGCTATATAAATATTTCATTTCCTGAGAAAAATTACTTTGTTAATCCATTGCTTAGAAAAGCATTGTAGTGCTTTGTTTGAAACTACCTACTATCTCATAATGTGGTAATGCCATATATAATTAATCAATTCTGTTAAAATTGTTCTTTAATTTGTAGGCCAGCTTAAAAAAAAAAAAAACACATTCGAATTGTATGGTCCGTGATAGAAATTTTAAAAAAGTCTGAACTCTAACTAGTAGTCTTCAACAATGTATAAAATCTGGTTAGAAAGTCTTAGGGAAATCAGCCTTTTTTAAATGGCAATTTTAAAATACTGCTGCTGGAAGAGTGTTTATTTTGTAAAAGCAATTTTTTTTTTAACTTAGTAAATATATTGTGACTAAGTACTAAATGTTGCTGGATTTCATTATTCAGCATTCCTCTGATGGTTAAAAGCAGAATTTCAGATGTTTTTGATATTCTGCAAAATGATTTGGAACATGAGGATCATTGTTACCACAGCCTTGGATAGATCCTGGTACTGGAATCTCTTTCAAGAAACTCTTGACATATGCAAAACAGCTGCTGATTATTTACAGAGAGGAAAAGGGCTGTGTGAAGGCTGTGTGAAGTACTGTGCTGGGTATGCTGGGTGTAATTTGAAGAGAGCAAGTAGGAAATCTTTGGAGAAGGATGGAGCCTGAGCTTCCCTTTTCAGCTGTGAGTTTCTGCTGCAGCTCAGGATGAGGTAATGCTTCCAGAAGTGACAGTATATAATGTATGCCTCTTCTGTGCTGACTTTGATGGACTCTGGGCTTGAACAGGTATTATAATTAGAAATTACCTTGCATCTGTTCTGCAAATTTGTTATAGGAAAACCCAAACAACTTGAAAATCACATGGTAGAGATCCCTTACGTGAAAATGAGGCAGTTTTGGTTTTTAATTGGTTCTATCCTTGTAAACAATCAAATGAAAATTATTACTGTATAAAAAACATTGCTCGCTTGCATAATAAAATAAATGTCATGTGAGTTTAATATCCCTATGCAAAACTACAAATATTATTAGCAAGCTAATCTCAGTAGTTTGTTACCATACTTGCTTAGTAAGAGCTTGGCTTGCTGACTTAATGAAAGCGAGTACGGAAACCAGATCACAGTTCTAAAAAGCAGTTCTCCTTCTAACTGAATCACTGTAAGAATTGCTTATATACCTCTAATACTGTGTAATTTACATGCATATGTAAATTATAGCTAATAATTGCCTTACTCTTAGTATACTTCCTGTGCTTGTTAAATGCTGGTTAACAACATTTTTATACTGCTGTACCCATAAAGTTTCAGCATGTTTAAAATTAAATTTGCAGATGCATAAAAGGACATTGCTTGAATTTTTTATAGTGCAAACCGCTGTTAAAACATTATTATGCTTAGTTTGAAAACATTCCAAATCTAATATTTAACTTACCACAAAAGTAATTGCTTTTGTTACTGCAGTAAGAGGCATGCATGCTTTTCCTTAAATTAAACTAGTAGATAATTATCCTAATTTTATGTGCAGCATAGAATTATTTTTCTGCTGTAGACAAAAGAACATTGTAATCAGGTTTCTTGAAGCTGTACATGATTTGTTTTATTTATCTCTGTTAACATGAGCACTTGAAAGTTTTTATGTTAACAACAAATACTTTAATACACTCATAGCATTGTAACTGTGATTTTTTAAGAATAAAAGATTTTGTAAGGAGATAGTAATATCCTAGAACTATTTCAATGATTGGAAAATATGCCTCTTTTTGGCCATATGAGCCTCTTAAAAATCTCTGCCAGAAGGAGAAGTCTTTAAGAACAACTGTAAATTGTTATTACTTTAACCTGTTTATTGACCTGCATCATTTGAAAGAAAAAAAATAGTGAACACCTGTGGAGTAGGGGTGGAGGAAGGAGAAAGGATGTTATCCAGAGAAGACACAGTGGAGTCATTTAGTCCTTTCAGGGAGGGAGGCAGAGATGAATATGGAGCTTTTTGTTAGGGATGAGTGAGAATTATAAAGCATTAGAATCTCAATGTTCTCTGATGTGTTGCTTAACATCCTTTGGAGTTTATGTTTTAGCTCTCAGAATCATCTGAGTTTTATGAGTTTCCCTCAGAGTCAGAACTGAGAGGTTTAGAGGACTCAGGGAAGACTTGATGGATTTCTCTAGAGTGGCGTGTTTATTTAGCTAAGAGTCTGAGATTGCTGAGCAGGGCACTGTGAGAGAATGATACACAATGGATGTTAGTGGTGTCTGAGGGCTTTCTGGATGTTATAGCTTTCTTGGGGTGTTTCAAGAAGCCCCTGCTTTTATAATGATGTATATGATAGTTTGCATGTTTTTCATGTATAGTAGTTTGTATGCTTTCTGTTTTATGTTGAGCAGAGTGGCTAATAATAGGATATTGCTGTAGGTGTATTTAAAATGCAATTTAATGTAGAAGTGGTGATTATGAAATTTTATCAAAGTAATTTGCGGGAGTCCAGAAGATAGGAATATTATCTGTGTATTTTATTTGAATAATAAAATTGTGCTGTATTTAGTGTACTATGTCGTTGGTCTGTAGTATACATGTGGTAGGATTTTCTTCCTTTTGTTTTCTTTAATTTGCTTGGTATGTGATTGACAGAATAGATTGTATGCTAGTTCTAGGAGGAGGTGAGGATGGGGTTGGCTATCAATGACAATATTTTGAAGCAGGATACACAGTCTCTGTTAAGGCCTGGTACCAGGTGGGGTTAATTGATCATTACTGCAGCTTGGAGTATAATATCATGTTTCTTTTGACTTCAACTGAAGAATGAATGATGAGGTAATGAGCAAAACTAGCCATCACTACAACTTTTCTCCTATTGAAAAAATCTATAAAGTCCTTGGCTATGGTTCTTAAATCAGCAGAGAAAAGATAAACTTAGGAGAAGAGGGATCAAATATGAGGATGGACTTGTGTATCTGAAAGATTAGTTGTTCATTTCTTAACATTACAAGATTCCAGCTGAGAGGGCAAGAAAAAGACTGAGCAAAGTAAGTAATTCATGAGACTGATTTTATTTTCTTTCCTCATCCCTTTCCTTTCTGTGAAGAAGAATAACTTTTGAATTACGTTTCAGAAAATTATAGTGGAAACTTTTACAAGCTGCAATACTTTAAATGAAACATTTATACAGATTACTGAGAGCACAATTGGCTGGTGACTACAGAATTAGGATAAGTGTTCTTGAGACAGAGCTGACGTTAAACATACCTCTACTTTTTACTGAAATAACTCCATTTTGTGAAGCCTGTACCAAGGTATCCCTGGTAGGTCAGTTTTGGTGACATAAGACTGCTAGCCATGACAAGAAGTCTTCAGATGCCACTTTGCAGAGGTGAAGGATCTTAGAGTCATGGCAGTCAATACTCATCATGATTGCTTCTCTATAATGACTTCCAATATCTGCACTCTTAACTCTGACTCGTATTGACTATCAGTAGTTAGAGAGTGTAGAGCTAATGAACTGCTAGCCAGTGCAATGAAAACAGTCAAAGGTTCAGACAATGCTTGGGGAGGGTTTAGCAGCTTTTTCTGTTTGAGATATCATTTTAGCTGTGTTTTGACTGAGACGGGGATGCATGTGTTTATTTCTTTTTCAGCAGAAACAATTTTTCAGTTTATGCAGAATCATGCAGTGCTTACAGAATTTCGGAGGCAGCAGATTTACAAGAACCATGATAAGTGTGGGTCTTTACATGGATTTTTGCGGTGACAAACGGAATTTTTCTGTGAGGGACAGCAGTAGCATCACTATTCCTTTGAGCATTTGAAGAGTTGAATCATTCCCCTTTTCTGACCTATAAAATCTGTTGTTCCATTTGTGGGAAAGAGGAAAGAACAGTTTAACTTGACATAGTAAAAAGAAAATGTTTCTCTCAAAGACCTGAGTTTAAGGAGAGGTGTCCAGTAAGTAGGTTGAGTGCTGTTGAGGAATGTGTGTCTCCTGACAATTGCTTACTATGTTTTGCAAAACTTACAGAAAAAATATTGTAGTTACAGACATGAACAGAATGTTTCAATCTCAGAACAACTGGAGGATGTGATTCTAACATTACAGTTACTCAATCAAAAAGAAAAATTCTGTATTACATTCCTTTAGTACCAAGGTTAAGGCAAAACAGAGCCTCCTGCAGTAGTTCTTACTTGTCTTTATACTTTAGACCTCAATGCAGATCTGTGGGCATGTAATGGTTGCTAAATTTATGTTTGTTCATTATTGGGAAAAATACAGCATTTTTTAAAAGTCTCTGCATGAAACAGATAGCTTCCTAAACAGAAAGTAGTTGGAAATGTTCTAGGAGGCAAAAAACAGATGATGTTTTAACTATGAAATGTATATCTTGAAAAATAATTTAAAAAAAAAAGATCCCTTTGGTAGGCAATCAGTGCAAAGAAACCTATGGAAATGCTATCTCCATATAAGTGATATAAGTAAATGAACTGTAGCCATTCCATCTAAGAGACACTTCTGTCTCTACATGCTTCTTTGGGTCATATATTTACTTGCTTCTTTGCTAGTCAGATAAGCTAATTTCAAGGTTCTGATTTACAAAATCATACCAATTCACAAGGTATAATTACCCAGTAATCAGTTATAGGTAAAATAACAGCGACAACAAAATCTCTTGCAATATGATACTGAAATCCCAATTGTGTATGAGCATGTTCACTGCAATGTGACATGGTATCAGTGACCTTGGAGCTGGCAGGTGTTCTGGTAGTCAGCAGAGCTGCAGGGGATGCTGACAGGAGGACCTGACAAGTGTGAAAGATTCATTGCTAGTTGGGAATATATTCCTCATTGTGTCATGTTTGAACAAATCTGATACCAAATTTTCCCTTTCCTTGCCCCCAAGTCCCCATTTCAAAGCAGTTTTCTTCATTCAAAGGATAGATGATACCTGAAAACTCATTTTGTTTATGGATACGTGTCTGTATGTGAAAAAGACTGAAATGTGTAAGGGTAAAACTGCACTATAGGCACTCCTAGAAAAATACTTCATATTTATGCCATAGTAAGAAACATGTAAGCCATAGTAATGGAACAATCCTGTTGCTTAACAAAATTGCATTTTGCAAAATAACAAACTTAGAAGTGCATCCCACCAGCAAATAGGTCATATCAAAACATTTTGAATCACATTGGGGGAAAACCCCACTTTACAATGCTCTCAAGAATTGAAAATAAAACCTTCTGATCATATAAGTGTTTTTTAACTTTCACATTTTTATCCTTCTAAAATTAGGTCTTCATAAATGAGTAAATATTTTGTTCTGTCTTTTCTGTTGTATTTCCTCTTTTCTTCAGAAAGCAGGTTTACATTTTATTTTCAGTGTTTTCTTGAGAAAGATTTTGGTAGCATCATGTCATTTGGATACCTGTTTTACATCTAAAAATTAGAGGATATTAAAGCCAAGATGATGCAAAGCATTTGCTATCTTTGTGTCCAGATATTAGTTAAATTAGTTGAACAGTAAGGAATTTTATTATTTCTTATCTTGCTGTTATTTTTGAAAACTTGGTATTGAAGCTTTAACCTTCAACTGGCCTATGTATTGTTCAGTTTTGTGTGTAATTTATTCTATGCCTTTTTTCTTCAACTTAAGTTCTATGCATCATAAAGCCCTTATACTAACAAGAGGATTTGCATTTGTTTCAACAAAATAATTATGAGCAATATTTACTTCACTGAGAACTTCAAAAATGTCTTGTTCCCTCTTCCAGTAATTTGTTTTCATTGCTGTCCGTAAATGTTTTAAAAGGAAATATTTAAGTGCCTTCTCTTTTTTTTGGCACTGTAGGTTATATGTCTTCTCGCAGACAAAATGCCCGATATATATTATATAAATTAAATTCCAAGCCATTCATGTACATTACTGCCCTGCAAGTATTATTTACCACCCTGCAAGTATTATTTAATGCACAAAATACTTCTAAAGCAAAATTCAATAAATGTAGAATTCTCCACAGAGTAGCAGTTCAAAACCTCATAAATTTAGATTACACAGACATGTCACTGAATTCAAATTAATGAAATGAATTCCCACACAAGCACTATAGTAATTTACATATTAATTTCTGCTAATTTTTTTATGGCTGTAACAGACTTGTATGAGTCATATTCGATAAAATACAACAGATTGTGAAACAACAAACAGTGAGCAGTTGGGCATGATTTATCTGTTGTTCCATTGGAGCTTCATTTTCCCAGGAAAATACTCTGTCTACATTATTAATGTCTGACAATTTTCTTGTATTCATGCCCTGAAGCAGAATATGTCTGTTAATTTTGTGTAACGGCTGCTTTCCTAACAAATACTATTTGTTTTTCATGTTATGACAATGCTAATAAATAGAAAATAAAGCTAGCTTTGTGGAGCTGGGCACTAAATGTGGAACACAGTTCTGTGTGTACATTGTTTATTTTAGGTTACAGAGATGTTAATATATTTTTCAATGGATTTTGTATGTTTCCATTTTATACCATCATCCCTACTTTTTTTTTTTTAATTGTGTCCAATAAATGTGGGCAAAGTAATTCCTGTTGCAGAAAGTCCTAGCAAGGTGCTTCTATCCAGAAAACAGCCTATGCCAGGCTGTTGCCCTGATTTTTTCAGCCTTCTCTTCTGTTTCAGTTTCATGTTTTGGGTCCTTTCTCACGCTCTGATTTGTAAACACTGACCAATGTTATTGTAGTTTCAAGGAAAGTTTTCATTCTTGTTCTTAGAGATATGGACAGCTGATGGACAGTAGTCTTGATCAATGGGATGGGGAGAGGTGTCAACCTTCTCCCCCAATCCCTGGCCTTTGTAGAAATACTATAAAATGGAGTTGGATTCTTTTAAATAAACTTAGTTTTAGTTCATGCCTTCTGATCAAAGTGTGAGTGTGTGTTTGTGTGTGTGTGATGAACTGCGTCACCAGGCAGTTGGAATAACCTTCTCCAGAACTCAGATTTCTCATCACAAGGTTTTCTTGTATTCATTGTCTTAGCCTGCCCTCAGATTGAGTGGCAGTGTAGAGCAGAATACGGTGTGGGTGAAGGGAATACTGTTTTCAAAAGTTGTAGCACTACACTAGCTGCCTGGTGGGTAAAGTTATATACAAGACCTCTATAAAATCTCAAAAACTTCTACTAGATTGAAAAACTATCACATGTTGTTAAATGATATCTAAATATCAAGCAACTTTGAAATCAATCTTTCATTCCTTAGATTATTAACATTACATAACTAGTCAAAGATATAATGACATGTTCCTAGGTTCTAGAAAATAAATGTCCTGTTTGTATAGAGTTGTGAACTTTTGTGGGAGAAACATTCCATGAAATGTCTGAAGTTGACAGGGTAAGTAGAGATAGTGAGAATGTGTTTTGAGATCAGTATTTTCAAGGAAGAGCCTGTGTCTCTATACTTGAATACAAAATATCATACTCTTTTTCTTTAATTTCTTTCTTTTAATTTTGGAAATAAATGTCTCCCTGTCAAATCTCAGAAGACTTAATTTTTCTTTTTACTACATATAATTTCCATTATTCTGTGCCTTTTTTAAACCATTGAGTTTGACTTTAGAACTTCAAAAAAGAAATAGATAATTTTCATCTCTAGATCAAAATAAAATAAATGAAAAGCTAAACTTTTTGAAAGTTTTTAGGCAAGGGAATGTGTTAGACCAACTTAGGTGTGACTATATAATAGTGCTGTAATACTGATAACAAGCCAAAGTGGTGTCCTGAAGTTACAAAATGTAATGTTTCAGTATATGTTTTATGGAAAAAGGATGTCTAGCTATGGTGTACTCCAGCCACTAAGTTTGATAATTATTTACAGGTATTACCCATTCTTGGCTATGCAGGCTCATGGTCTCAGGTTCAGATAGGTATTTGCAGTGCCAGCCCATACTTACTTGAGTGGGATGGTTGTTAGCTGATTGTTGTACCTTTCACTCTCTCCAATTGCTTACATGTCTAAGCATTTTTAGTAGTTTGCAAGCAAAATAAAATCTTAGTTCAGTGCCACCTGTACGTTAAGATGTAAGTTAAACAAATTATAGGTGATAAGACATTTCCAAGTTAAATTTCTTTTTCTTTCTGCACAGATAAAATGAAACAAGATGGCTTTCCCCACATTTTTCTGTCTACATTGATTTAATGATAATAAATTTCTGTCCTAGTTTCATATCTCAGTCTCTGCCCAGCCTTGTGTTTTTTACTTATCCTGTCCTGCGGCAGGTAATATACATCTTTAAATGCTGCTGCATCATCTTCAACACAACCGTTATGGATCAAATGAGAGCTTTAGACAAGTCCTGCCTTGGGCTGAGATTTTTGGCAGCAGCTCTATTCAGGTGACCTGCACCTAAACCGCTCTGGCTTGCAAGTTCTCAAGAATGGCAGATCAGATCTATTATAAAATGAGTCTATTGAATAGACAGGAACTTAACAGATGAAAGGCTTTCAATGGGGCTACTTACTACACAGGATAAAACAAAAGAACTACTATTAGATTACATAAAACCGTGCACGACATAAAGGCACCTATATTATAACTAGCAAAGAAATAGTATAGATTAGGAATCAATGTAATTTACCACCAAATTGATGATGGGGTTCACAGACTACTGTCACTCAACCCTCGAGAGAGTAACCATGAAAGTTGGCATCCCAACTTCAGGGAAAGGGAATGTGCAGAAGAATTCTGCTTTGTGAAAGTTTGGTGTAGCTTTTGTAGTTTGTAAAGTGAAGTGTCTGCCAGTCAGAAATTCCATCTTATCTTCCTACAAACTCCCTTTCAAGGCAAGATGTTTATTGTCAGCTGAGAATGTCACTGCCATGGCTCCAAAATTACTCACTACCAGGCAAGCTGTTCTGATGGAGTTATTTTACCAATTAGCAAATTGATGTGAGGGGGAAGATGCCCTGAGCTATTTCACCAGCTATTAGGCAGAATAGATAAGTCCCCCTGTGATAGTGGGAACATCCTGCTACATTAACGTGTGGCCATGCAACTCTGATCCTCATATCTTAGTAATGGTTACATTTCCTTGGTTTTGTAAATGAAGAAGCAGAAGCTCTTTATATATTCCCATGTATTTTTACCAGAGTGGAAAGTTTCAGGAGTGTCTTCTGAATGCTTAGAATGATTCACTGCTAGAAACAGTTGCAAAGGGAACAGGAAGTGAGAATCTGTGACAGTACACCTACAAATGCCTTTCCTTCAGTGTGCTTGTTTTCAGGGTGTGCTAGATTTGCTATGTGGTGATGACTGTAGCATCATAATATGGCTGTGATCTTATAATAGTATTTGAATTTTTGCAGCCTTTGTAAAAAAAGATTACTGAAGAAATATTATGTACAGATCTACTTATAATGTTCTTTGAAATGGCCATAATGACTAGGGAAAATAAGATCTAATTCAGAGTACTGCTGAATTTTCCTTTGTACTGCACATAGCTTGCATTTTAAAATATTTTTTCTTCTTTCCAAGTATGCTTTCTTACTTAATCATTTCAGTATTTTTTTCACGTACTTACAGAACTGACCTTTTTCCAAAGCAACATTAACTATGAGTACAGGAATGATTATGCTGGCTCACAGCAAGATCTGCTTAGCTCAGCAACCCCTTCTCATAAGTATTATCTAGTCTTTGTGTTGTGCCCTTTCCATTATTACAGACAGATAATATCTTCTTGTGTAAAAGTTACATTATATGGTGAGACACAAACTGTGCCATAATATGTATTTACAGCTGTAAAAAGATTTATCCATACTGGTTGATTCTATATCAGCCACTTGGAAACTTCCCATCCTTTTTCCACATGACATCAGTATACAAGAAGCTGTGCAAGCAGATAAATAGATTGAGCAAGATTACTTGTCCACAGAAGTCTATATGAATTAATCTTGATAGAACCTTGTGCATATAGAAGTTTCAAGTGTTTGGGAAAAAAATTTAAGGGCAAATTTAAGTAAAACAGACTAAATGGAAATAAATGAGTCACAAATGCTCTTTCTAATAAACTGAACAAGTTTTGAAGGACGTGTTTTTCCTACTGCATTAAAAGTGGATTCTGAGGAAAAAATTTCAATAATGAAAGGTCACTCCCAGCTCAAATCATTCTGGTTCTGTGAATTGTTGTGTATTTCTCCATACAAATATATGTTTTGCATCTCTTATGAGGTTTAACATTACTCATGCAGCAAAGAGAGAATGCCTTGGGTGGTATGGATTATACATTTTAGCAATATCAAAATAGTAAATAAAATAATATTAATTGATAACATTTTAAAGACTTCTGGCTTAATGCTGGATAGAATTGCTAAGTGACCTGTTGTTTCTAAAACATTTTTAGGGATATAATTTGAATTATTATGAAATGGTAAAACTTACTTGCTTACCTTGTCAGTAGTTAAAGAGCAAATCCGTATTTAGTGATGGATTTTCTTAAAAATTAGATTTTCAATTTATACATGGAGTAAAACAAGAAACTACCTCATTTATGAGATAATATTAAAAAATGTTTTGAAAGAATTGTTTTAGTTACCTCAAAGAACAATTCTTATAATGTCCATTCTTATGTTTATTCAACCCATGTTGTTGAATAACAAAAGTGGGCAAGAAATTGGACCCTAGGGTCTGTAATATTGGTCTTTCCTTGGAAGTTGTAACTCAGAAACAGGTTGTTTTATGGGATGTTTAGAATTCTTTGAGCCTTAATACCACTGAAGTGTGTGGATAGTTGTTTTGGCTATGAAAATTACGCTAGTTGTCTTAATATGAGATATAAAAATCTTTCTTCTCAGATTCATGGAAAAAAATTAATGGAGTTTTAACTACTGGATGTATTCCTGTAGCTGTGCAAATAATTCACAACTTCTATTTGCACAAAGATTAGATGAGATTTACAGAGTTGTCAGTAAACACAGAACTTAATTTTTTACAAATGTATTATATTAAAAATATTAATACATCCTTTAAATAAGTGCTTTCTTGTGTAATGTTTTGCTGTCTATTGTAATATGAATATTTGTTATTTGTTACTTACAAGTTTTACCTAATTGCTTTTTCTTTGGATGAATAAACTAAGCTTTTCAAAGTGGAGATGCACCTGAAAAATTTAAATAGTCCTTATATCTTTCTGACAACTAAGTGAAGCATTTCATTATCTGTTTTTTTTTTCCCTCAAAAACAGACAGTAGGAAGGAGAGGATAGGGGAAGGGGCAGAAGAAACAGAGAAAAAAAGAGTGGGGGAAGACACCAGAAATCAAGAAGTCTTAGAAATGTTTCAAATTCTCAGTTTTACCTTTTGTTTTTCCCCTCTGGATTTTTTTAGGTTTGTTTGTTTGTTTTTTTGAAGATCTGTGGTTTATTGTGCAGTGTACATAGTACTCCTTAATCAGTGCATCTGTTTGTTTGTTATAATTTTCTGAGGTTTTTTTCCCTTTTTTTTTTTTTCTGCATTGGAACTGGAATTAGAGTAAAATCTTTCTTTTCTTTCAGTCCAACACTGATCAACTGGATTTATAGCTCATAGCTCACAGAACATTTTCTCATAGGATCCGTCTGTGTCATCAGGCTTGTTATTTGCCATAGACAAAACGCTTTACCTTCACTTGCTTGTATTTGTGATTATTTCCCTTTTGTTTGTGGAAAAGGTAGAAGAGAGAAATTAGAGTAATATTTTCTCCTCTCCCCTTTTTCTTTGGATAGAGCCCGAGAGACAGAAGTCTCTGGGGAAGTAAAAGCTAAGTAAACTTTTTCTTCCTAGTTCATTCTTACCTATAATATGTATTCTGGGGTGGGTTTGGTACTGGATGATCAATGGAAATGTGGACCAGGACCAATGGCCCCTGACATGATACACTAGACCTCCCAGAAAAGCCCATGTTCTCAGAAAATTTAGTGAGCAAGGAGATTAGATAAGGGGCAGCACATAAATGTTGCTTGATATGGATCAAGGAATATGAAATCATTGGTATGAAAGCTCATGCAAAGGCTATTCTGCAGCCTGAGGCAAAATTCTATTCGAGGCTTTCAAGTTGTATGTACTTTGTAAAGTGTATTTTCCTTTTTAATCTTAATGAAACATGGAAAAAGTACATACTTTCGTTTTTGGAAGAGTCAGTACAATTTTGCGCAGTTTCAAATCTGTTAGCATTCATTTTACAAACTGTTTTTCTGATGCTAAAAATTCTTCATTCTCTTTACTAATTTATTCAAATGTTGAATACAAGCACTGATGTGCAATTATGATAGCAGATAATAACCAACTTCTGGAATTGGAACAAGACTTGACATGTACCACTGATGTGTCTGGTGCACTATAGTGAGACAGATGGGGGAAAAAAGACTCCCCTGTGCCTACTATGATTTTTGTTGCTTTGAAGAGTTAAGTACAGGTTCTCACACACCACATGGGTTAGTAAGCTGCATTTATTTTATGTATTCTTGGCTAAGGCAGCACATCCCAACACCTGAACTTCAGCACAAAAGCCTGTCTGTGATCCTGTTTAATTCTCATTTGGTAGTAATTTACTGTCCCAGATAACATTTCTGAAACGTTACAAAATGTACTACTCTGAAGCTGCAATATCTGTAAAAACCTTTTACAATTAAAATAGCAGCACCCTCTAGTGTGGATTCAGTTATACTGGTTAAAATCCTTCACGTAAGTGTAGGTTTTTAAAGGAAGAATAAATCCCTATAGCACAAAGAATTTTATACTAGCATAAATGTGTTGAAAGTAGAGGTTGTACTGTAGAAATGTGGCTCTGCTGAGAGAGATGTACAAACACCTGGTGGGTAGTCACATCTCAAACATGTAAAGCTCTTTGGAAAGTTGGTCCTTGTCTTTGCCCTTCTAGAGATGCTAAATTCTAGGTCAGGGAAAAAATAAGTGATTGATTTGAAAATTTTTGAAGTTAAGCAATTGCTTTAAGACTTAATGCAAAATGACACCATATTATGATTGAATTGAAATGCTTTTTACTTTATTTACTGTGATTGTTTCTCATAAAAACTAATTTATTTTTCAAAAGGTTAAGGAAGGATGATAAATTGGCTTGCACTTTCCCATGTCATTAAGCTGCACTTTTAAACCAAAGAACATATGGACATTTATGAGAACTGATGGAGATCTGAAAGTAGTGCTGACAATTAGTGTTTGAATAAATGTTCATCTAAATGAATCCAGCAGGAAGGCCCATTCATTAAAAAATATTTTGTGGTATTTAAAGTTTATTGCAAAGCTTTTGAGTAAAAACTTTTATATATTTTGAATATATTATTCTCCTATTGTGAGATAATACTCAAAACCTAGCATCTGGTTGAGGAATTGATCCAATTACTTAGGCATGACCATCGTGTTTATTTCCAGCTTCTGTTATCCAAGTCTGCATTCTTGAAATACAGTAAAAACGAAGCAATTGTTCTACTTCTGACCTCATCTAAACCTCTTTTTTAGCTTCTCCACCTTGTAAGTGATCTCAACCTTGCCCTTGTAAGTGATCCTCTCATATTCTTTCTTGAGCTCCTGTGACCTTCACAAGCTCTGATTTAAATCCTGTGCTGGTGCCTGTAATGTCCATGATGTTTCTAGGAATAATTATGCCATTTGAGTCTCCTCCTTGCTCCCAATTTAACATTTTTTGTGGTTTACATTTCTTGTAATTTTAAAAATTATTATTTCTTTTGTTCTTGAGCCATAGAATGCAAGATTTGGACACTCAGAGAAAATAATTTCTGAATTTTCTTTTTTCCCCTTTCAAAAAGTTAACTTCTTTATGTTAACTTTTTTTGGAAGTTTAATATTTATACTTTTCTTGATGGAGGCATTAATTCTGAAATTTTGGTAGGTACTGTTCTGCTAGGCGTACATATATTAGATGTGTATATATACTCAGTGAATGTTACAACTTGAAATTTTTTTTATATTTTCCTTAAATATTTCAGGGTTAAATTTAAGAGAATCTCATGAATAACCTTGGAGTTACTATCTAGGATAATTTGCAGCTGGAACTAGAATCAGCTGTAAAATTAAAAATACTCCCATTTATAACCAGTTAACTCAAGTGTAATGATACCAGTTGGGGATTTCTGACTTGCTTTTCAAACTTATATTTAGAGAAGAGTGAGGTGTTTTTAAGTTGGATAATAGGGAGAAAAAACAACAACACATGAGACAACAACTTTTGACAAAGTAAAAGCACTGGTTTATATTGCCTAAGGAAGTTGCAGGTCTCCAGACTTTGGTAGGTGCACAGGAAAATACCTGAAATGCAACTACTGTGCATTTGGACAAATTTGGAGACCTCTGATTCTGTTTAAGAATTAGGCTTTCTGTGGAATGATGTTCCATAGTCCTTACAAAACAATTTGCGAAAATTAAGGAAATATTTCTTAAGAATACTTTGTAGTATTACTGAAGAATTTATATTGACTTTCTAAAATTCTTTTATGAAATTGTAATATGATGTATGGTGTAAATGATGTTCTTTTCTCATGAATACTGAGTAATTTTCTCTTTTTGTGAGATGATATTATAAGAAGATTAGTTGGGAGAAATCAGAAGTAGTTCACTCATTCTCCATGCTGGCGATTCATAATGTCAGGGTTTTTTGCACAGAGGAAATGATCAAGACAGTGAATATTTCGCTCTTTTCATGTGTTCTTTAACAAAGCCTTTGCCTTTCTTTACAGTTTAACATAAAATTTGGGGTTTTTTTTACCTCCAGTGTCTAATTTTCTGTAATGTTAGAATTCCATGTGTTGGAGTTTAGCTTGGGGAAAAGGAGGTCATAACTGAAGTTTCAGTCTCACAGAATTTATATACATGAGTAATGAAATACTAAAAAATTTAATGATTTTTTAAAATTATTGTTTCTCTCAAAGGATCTTATTGTATGAAAAGATATCTGAAACAATTGACTGAAGAAATTTCAAACTGCTTCCGATGAAAAGTGCACCATTCTGAAATGGTACTTTTGAGCCCTGTTACAGTCTTTCATTTTTAGCCAAAGAGGAGAAAGTAAGCTCAAAGAACATTGGTTATGTAAGAGATGAGGAGAGAATTTTGATTTTTACTGCTTTTGTCTCTTGCTTTTTCTACTAAAATTTTATCTGCTATATAGAGATTTTGCCAGGAGTTCTGGTGTTAAAAATCTGCAGAACTCCAGAATCCTCTCAGCAATGTTTCTGCCAAAAACATAATTAGATTCTGGAAAAATATATCTTCAAATAGAAAGAGAGTATAAATATAGAAAAGTTGACATTTGGATGCTAACATTCAGATTCAGACATTTGGATTTAATTCAGATTTACATAAATTTTGACCTGTGGTTCATTGACTTTCTTTTTGTCTAAATTTTTAAGAGTATTCTGGTGAATGTAAAACAGCGGTCAAGATTTTGGACCTAAATATAAGTAATTTTTCTATCTCCATAGATGACATTGACCCTCCTATGAGGTATGTTTCAGTTTGTTTCTTTTTTAATATGAGGTTTTGGAGTGCCAGCAATGCAACATTAGGTCTTATAAAACATCATACATAAATGATTCACCTGTGTGTAAATTTGCTCTTTGTGAGAAGCAATTTTTTTTATGTGATCCTGTTTAGATGGTGACCTTAGAAAACAGATGTTACGTTTGCATGCCGCCCTACACCAACTAAATGATTAAGATGCTGTGATAATTTCAGAATTTTTTTTTTGTAGTCAATAGCCAGAATAGGTGTTGTCTGTGTATAAGACTTTGAAGTTGATTTTTGCTATTACTTTACAATTTTAATTTTAAAAGTTATGGAAATATTTTGTTCAGCAACTAAAATAGAAACATTTCAGGCTGACATATTTCCTTAATGTTTAAACCTGTAAGAATTTCTGTTTACCTTAAGATTTTAAAACATTGTTTCATTTTGGGTCTTTGGTGTGTGAGGATGGATATGGACTTCCCCAGTGGAATAAACAGAGCTTATTTCTCCATGCTCCTCTCCTGTAAGCTATATTTTTTCTCCAGGAAATAAATTCTCCCTCAAGTGAATCTGGGTCTCTGATTTCACTTGGAATTTTCTTTGATATTACTTAAATTAGAGAGTAAGTAATTTTATAGTCAACATTTGCAATGCAGTTTTTAAGCCTTTTTCTACTTTTTTTTTAAATTGAAAGTTTACTTTGTTGAAAAGTGCTTTTAATCTTTTCATTTTTACTAATTCAAAATATGAGATGTTTTTCTTGACTTATCCTGGTGAGGTTTAGAATTCAAGGAGTTTTCTCTTAGTTTTCTGCTGGAAAATATACAGTTAGTAAGACCAGTTCAGCCAATACCTTTCCATTATTACAAGCTGTCACACTATATAATTTTTTATAACTTTGTGTACCCAGTGCTTCAATTCAAAGATTGTTTCAGCATATCTTATTGCAAGATCAGATACTAACATTTTCACTAGAGTTTATTGATGATTAGTTGAATATTTTACATACATACTACAGTGCATTTAGATTTTTATATTTATTTGTTCTGCTGTTAATACTGTCTTTCACCTGAAATGTTCTTCATTCTTTGTATATTCCTTCTTAATATATTTTAACATGCAGTGAATCCTTCCCACTCTTCATTTGATAGGGACCAAAGACCTTACAATTAACATATAAGACTAACAATATGATGCACTGTTGCCCTCTTGTTTTCATAAATACCGTAGAAGTCATAGGAAAATGAACAGTTGTTAGCAGTATAGAGGTATCATTCTAGTTTCTGGGGATTAATGCCAATCTCAAATTTGGCTGAAGTCTGTAAAAATAAAAGATGTCTTTATAGCCTCACAAAGAAGAAGCTGATGTTGTTTATGTTCTTTTAAAAAATAGTGGGGTGAAAATTAATGGTATGGATCTCTATAATAACCAGGAATTTCTGTTTTTTACTTCTTAAAAGGAGATAGTTGCAATTAAAAACTTTGTGAAGAGTTATTTTCCACTTCTTGTCTTGAGCTCTGTCATACACAGATTTCTTCCTGACAGCTAAATCTGCATTTAGCCAGCTGCTTTGTCACATGAACTGTGGGGTTTTTCATGTATTGGAAAACTGAAGAAGGCACAGGAAGGTTCTGTGTTAATCTGGTTCCACTGGATTCAATAACTTGTTAGGCTTTTTCTGCAGTATAGTATTTAGCTTTAGTCTACATTTCCAAAATAATGCTAATAGCATAATTTAGTACCTGTTGCTTAAAGCATATTCATAAAATAATCAATGAAATATCAGACCTTGTTTTTGTCAAATATCTCAAATGACTTTTTATATGAAGCATGTATTTTTCAGAGATATTGCAATACAGAAATGGCCATGCTAATCACATAGATATCAAAGTAAGAAATGCCCTTGTAAGAGGGGAAACACCTTAAGCTGTCTTTTTCATAGTTTGAATTAGAAAGATACAATAATTTACGGTGACTACTGCCCAAATTCATTAAGCTAGTAAAAGAAAGCAATTCACTATCAAAATGCCTCCGAGGTGATAAGCAACCTTTAACTTTGCTCCTTTTTTGCTATCTGAAAAAGAACTTTGTCATTTCAAGGATGATAATGAGCAGCAAACTATATTTACATCCCTCATTTCCATGTAGGTAGACAAAAACATGACACACTATCTTGTTGGTTTCAAAATACCAAACCCTTTACACAGATTTCACTTCACCCTTTTCTATTAGGTCAATATTTGAAGATTATTCAAAACAGGACTACATGATTCCTTGTTTATTACTTTTATTGATGCTTTTGTAATTGGTATTGTGGTTTGAAATAGGGAAGTATTTTGAAATGGAAAAATAACCTGTACATTCATTCAGATCTTTGTTTTTAATTTAAAATACAATTCTATGAAATAGCTGTGATCATAATTAGTGGTTTTCTGTGTTCTATAGCCTAATAAGATAAAAGCTATATTTCTTCTGCAGTTGCTTTCTCTTCATTTGTGAAATGAAGTGCTGTCTCCTGAAGTCAGAAGCCAATAGGGAATTTTCTAGGATGGCCTATGGAAGTTCTGGTTTTGAAACTGTATATCTTTTTCTGGGAGAATTGATTGCCATAATAAATTTTTTCTGAAAAGACAATAATTTTTGAGCAATTTGTCATAATAAACAATTACACAGCATATTAGATACACAGTAAAGAACTAAGTTCCTTTCACTGTAATTAAAAGGGAAAAGACCACTCATTTGCTCCCTGGTGAGTAGAACTCCTTATGCAATATGTATTACTTAGGAAATAACTCCTTTTGCTTACGTAATAATTTTTTTCTTGCAAAGGATATCTACTAAATGGGTGCTGGTTTGACAGCTGATGTCACTATTTTCTGTCGGCAAAGGTATTTTGTAATGGTGAAATTAAATCACAATTTAAAATATTAAAAATATAACTATGACAATGGCAATGTATTTTAAAAGGTAATACTAAATATGTTGTCTTTATCAAACTACTTTCATCAGCTTAACTTTTCTCATGTACAATCTTAAGTGAGGCCTATGATCTAAATCAACAAG
The DNA here is from genome assembly GCA_013397315.1 of Donacobius atricapilla. Lineage (NCBI taxonomy): Eukaryota > Metazoa > Chordata > Aves > Passeriformes > Mimidae > Donacobius > Donacobius atricapilla. Next base: position 161,097 of record WBMY01002190.1, on the reverse strand, counting down.
TTATTTTTAGAAATGCCTGATCATCACACATCCCTCCATTCACTAGTAAATAGATTCTGCTTTTGCTTCATGAGGTGTTTCCACTGCATATTTATCTTGCTATGCATGTTTTCACTTTTATTTAAAATGTCACACCGTTACATAACAAAGATGTTACTTGCTATGTTAGTGCTATATTTGCTCTATATTCATAGACAGGGGATGAGAACATTTCCCAGAATTCGGAAAGATTATAAGACAAGTTGCCAAAAAACATATTTCTTAGTTCTTAGGGATTTTCTGCATTTTGATTTGATTTTGATCAAACAACAAAACAACAACCACAACAAAATTAAAAAAACTATTACCACTTTGCATCTTGTCCTTTTAGAGCACATGAATAAAAGCTTAAATTTATTGATTTACTGAAGTATTAAATGCAGCATTGAATATGGTTCACCACTGCCACATTTAATCCTTCATGAAAACAGGAAATGAAATGAAGTTAAAAACCACACACGTATGACCAAAACAAATGTTTAACTACAAAAAGAAGTTACACAAGAAAAATTCACTGGAGTCAAACACATTATTTTCAAGAACAAGTTTATTTTCAAAATTATTGAGGTACAGTGATCTAGGATCGTGTTATTTTAAAACAAGTTACAATAATTTCATAGTTATGAAAAAGAGATTTTAGCTTTTAACAACAATTTGAAAGAAGATGTGTCTGCAATAAGATAGAGGCACTAGAAAAATAGCTATAGTTGACAAGTAGTAATTATGTTGTTCTTACTCTTTTACAACAACAGAAGAAAATGCAAAATCCGGACTTGCTCAGTGTGGGACTAAATTGTCAAAAATGGGATGCTTTTGGCTATATATGGCAGAAGGTCTCAGTTTAAAAAGTGAAATTAATTTTTAATCTTACCATTTCATTCACTCTAATCCATAAACGTAGATCCTGCTATGTGCTTGGCAGACCTTCTAATTTGTTAATTTAATTATTACACTTCTGCAGTGCCTCTCTGTAGTAAAAGATATGCACATATTTCACAAGCTACAACAATTTTATTCTTCTCAGAGGAGCTATTGTATTGTATAATTAATGCTGGCATAATCAAAGTAAGAGTTTCTTTTGTTTGTCACTAGAGCCCGTTCCTACTCTACATGCTATAAAGAAACATGACTGCCTACGGAAACCAGGTCTGCAAAATAGTTCTGTTAGATTTTACTCATCCATTTGTTTGGTGCTAGAGCCAAGCACCCATCATGTTTTTTTTAGTTAAATACACACTTTAGTATAATAAATGAGAAAACCTATAGGGATTCAAAATATATGAAATTACTAAATCATTATATCATAAATGAAACTTTTTAAGCAATAAATTATACTGAGTGATAAAGTAGCATTAGTATATTGCATCTGAAAAACATATTGCCTCAGACAAATTTTAACTGATTTTTTTTCCTTCTCTGCCGGCAAAATACTTCCTACCAGTTTATTTCAGTGACATAGTTTCCATTTTGTTTCGTAACTTTT
>WBMY01002190.1:33443-159535 GCA_013397315.1 Donacobius atricapilla | reverse complement strand
AAAAAAAAAAAAAAAAAACAAAAAACCACCAAGCGGGCCTCAGTACTTGCTCTTCTGAATGCCGTAATTTTCTAGGCATTCATCCTCAAGGTTAGAATTTATTTATTTATTAATCCTAATGTTCCATATCTTGCCTCCTTCTCAATTGTATATACTTTTCTCAGTCTATCTGCAAAGCATTTTTGTGCTGTACTTTCAAATCCTTTCTTTAAATTTTCTGATGCACATAAAGAATTTACTAAATTGTCACATGTGGGTATAAATTTTAGGTCCATTTGTGCATCTGAGTTGACATGCCTTTGTATTCTTTCCTTCACTATCATCACTGTCTGTTATTAGGCTGGCAGTTTTTAGGTGTTTTTCAGCCAGTGAAATACTCAGTATACCAGTGATATTTAAAAAAACCCAAACTATTTTCATAAGCCTTTGTGGTGAAGTGGTAATCTATGCCCACCATGATTTTTAGAAAAGCAACAAAGGTACCACTTTTTCCTAATCTTTGGTCTTTGTTTAACAAGGAAGTACTTTTCATTCCTTCTAGAGCAACCTCCAGTAAACACATTCAGATGTGTGTCACTAGTTTGTCAAAATTTCCAAAACTAAGCTTTCTTCAGAACTATACTATCCTGTTTTGATCTTTTTTTCCACATCAGTAAGGCAAGATCTACAGAGAATGGTAGTGATTTTCTTTAGTTCAGAAAAAAACCCCACATGTTTTTGAGAATACAGGCCCAATACAAGATCTTAATTGCAGGCAGTCCAGCTGTATGATTTAATTCAATAAAAGATAGTACTACTTCTTCCAAATCTTGACTTATCTCCTTAAATCCTCACAGCTATAACACCACCATGGCTTTTGACCTTACTGGCATTAATCTGACCTAGAGAGCAACCCCATATTGGCAGCAGCACATGTGATGGTGTTTATCAAATTCTGTTTTCACCTATGAAAAATTAAAATTCTACTTAAGAGTTCTAATAAAGAATATGTTAGCAATGAATAATACTGCTTATGTAAACCTATGATGAGATTAGTCCTTGTCCTGGGGATGGTTAAATTTACATTTCATTAGCTCACAAAGCATTTTTAAAAATATTCACTCTCTCCTTAAATTCTGGAACTGTAGGCAGACTCCAAATCTTCAGGTCTTCTCTTGAACTTTTTTCCCAGTTTTAAACATGCATGCTTTATTTTAGCATTGTAGGAATCAGTCTAAGCAGGAGAATTTTTTGCTGTATGCAGGCTCCAGTGATGAGAAAAGCTTATCTTAACACCTATTCCAAGAAAAATCAAGCTGTTCTGTAATAATTAAGCTGTCAATAGTATTTCTTATATTTAGTGCTATAGTAGATGGAAAAATATCAGAAAGAAAACATTAAATCTGTTCCAAAATGAACTGGAAGGGAGATGAGGAAATTTACCCAAAGGATATATGTTACTTTCCTTTAGTCTTTTTCCACCTTTTCTGTAGAAAAACCTAGGAGAAACAAAAGATGTTCAAGAAGCAAGGTTTCTCAAATGAACAGTGTCTGAAAGAAATAAAATAGTCAGGAAGAATGTATGTTCAAGTTTTATATTAATAGTGCAGTGGACTTCAGTTCTTTGCTAGGACACATGTTAGCACTTAATGTGCTATTATTAGCCAGAAAATGGAAGATGAACAGAGAAGTAGCAAATTTTGCTGAAGACACAGCACTATTTCAGCAACTTAAATGGGGAAGGTTGTGAAGTGCTCTAGCAGGCTGACTTAGTGAGCTGAGTGGCATGGCATGATTGCAACAGAATTTCATCTGGATAGCTGCAGGGCAAGACATCACTGGCAATTATTAGAAACGTCTCTAAGTCCTAAAGTTACAACCACTCAGACAAAGTGCTTGAATCAGACCAGACTCAGGAATGAGTACTAATACATGAAACTGGCTAGCTATAATTACACTGCGTTGTATAGCTAAATTCATGTTCAGGTTTTTTTTCCCTTCTGTGAGCCAATCTGCAGTTCTAAAAACAAACAAACAAAAAACCTAAAGAAAATGTAAGACATAACACTCACTATTATTGAACAATGAGGAGCACTAGAGGAAATCAAAATTCAAACCACCACACTAACATTAAAAATTAAGTTATCATAAGAAAGGCAGAGACTTTGGAAAGAGTGGCAGGAAATTACAGAAAGCTGATAAATTATTAGAAACACTGAGCAAGTTTACTTCATGTGGAGATCATTATCGCTGGATGATATAACTTTATTTTCCAAAGATCATTACATCTCTGATAATATGTAGCTGGAGTATTAGGTAATTTCTGCTTCAGCATAGCGGGGTATTAATTTCTACTGTTGCCCTGGAGGCAAACTACTTTAGCCAAAGTGGCTTTGTATAGTCCACCCCCGTGCTCTAAGCACCATCTTGTATCAAAGAATCCTTTTTCTGAGCAGTGAAACTGCCCATTGGGTGCTCACTGCAAGATTGCTGCCTGCAGCAGGAAGTACAAGCAATCTGCATCTTTGTGTCTAGTGTGATGAGCAGAGGAATCAAAACTCCTTGTTCACTGGATATTTCTGGACTTCTATTAGTCATACACACACACACACACGTGCACACATACACATTAATGCTTGTGTGCTGAGTTTTGACTTCCTGTCTACAGTGATAGCCTCTTGCCCATATGTCCCTCAGATGTTTCTCCAAGTCGAAATAACGCACTCTCAGGAATGGTTTAACCTATCCTTAAAAACTTCTAGCGATGAAGACTCTTTAGGCTCCAGGAGCAGTGTGTTTTCTTTTCGATGACTGTAATATGATATGGTATTTGTAAAAGTAGATATATTTCAATAATTTGTTGTATAAGTGGAAGCATTGTAATGCTCTGATTTGATCCTGGCATATCAGTATTGGCAACATAAATTAATTTTCATCTCAAATTTCTGGAACCCCACCAAGTGAAGTGCCTCTGATATGAGCAGTGGTTATTCCTACTCTGGGATCTGATTCATGTTTTCCTTGTAACCGGAAACAACCTCCTGTCAATGAAAGCTGCAAGCTAAAAAATGTGATAGAGTGGTCTTTTCAAGATAGTAAAATCCTTTACAGGTGATGTGTGCACTTAGTATTATGGCTCTGGATTAATCTTGACATGCCATCATCCTATGCAGATACATCCTCAGAATGTAGGTCCTAAAATAGCCTGGAAACAAAGGTAAAGGGAAATGGTTAGAAATGTGGGAAAACTTAAACAAAATGAAACTCTGGGGCAGTGCTTTATTCAGTAAGCAAGGACTTCTGCATTGATGGAGAGATATAAGATATTATGAAAAGACATAAAATTCAGATTGGTCTGGGGAAGAAAGAAAGGTGAAGCCTGATCCAGAAACTGACATTTCGGCAAAATTGGGTGATGTCTAAGATTAAAATGAACTGAATATGGTTAAGAAAGAGACTCAAAATAACACTTTTATTATTTAAGACACACATGAAAAATGTATTCTTCTAAAAGAATTATGTTAATATGATAGTTGTCTAAACAAAAAGGCCACTCAAATTGACATTAGTGTTTGAAATAATAGGAAGGTACTGTGATGTTTTAATTTTGTTGTTTACAGACCACAGTTACATATGGAGAACAAAATAACCATTGAAATTAAACAAGTTGACTTTTCTCACCAAAAAAAAGTTCTTGTTTATGAAAGAAATACAGAAAAGCTAGGGGTACATGTAAATACAAGCCTGTGTTGTAGTTGCTATCTAATATTGTGTATTATTGTATTATTGAGAGAATATTAAGCTTTCAGTAATTGCAAGCTAGTATTGGGCTATATAAGCAACAGCATGGAAGGATGAGGTATGAACTTTGCTAGTGGCTTTTGCTAGTAACTGGTGCCACAGGACTAGTTTTCGTACTTGTCAAACCCAAGCTGTGTTCTGAAAAGGAGTATGTTAACTTGTGAAGAAATTTTCTGTGTGTCTTTTCATCCCGTTTTTCTGTTGTCTCCACACCTTTGCCCCAGGTTATTTTATCTGTTTCCAGCAAGACAAGCTACTGTTACCATGTCTGACTTCCCTAGGTGCCTTTGGTGCAGCTACTGGAAGTACAGGAGAGACATCCTGCTTGATTTTGGTTCTCATGCTGAACCTCTGCATCATCAAATATCAGGCATGGGGAGCAATTGCACAAAGAAGATTGAATGCTTGATAGCCCTGAAGTGGATCGTGATACTAATAACATAACATGATACACATAGTCTTCAGTGTATTATTTACAGAAAATATTGAATAAAGGACTGGTTTCTGGCATGATCGGTTTAATTTGGAGAGTCAATAAAGCTGGCAAATGTGCCCAGTTTTCCTTTGGGAGTAGATGAACCATGCTGGTTCCACGTGGGGATTGAATGTGTTCAATATAAACAAGGTTGTCTTAGGGTAAAGTAGGTGACCTCAACTGCAAAAAAGCAGTATGTAAAGGTTTGTTACTTTGCAGGATATAAATAGGGTCTTGTGAGCTCAGAAGACATTATAAATTTATAGGAATTTAATCTCTGGGCAGATTTGAAAATCTGGTTCAAAAGAAATGGTAATTTAAATTTCTCAGTGAAATCATTGTAAGAACACCATAGTATTGGCAGAATAATATATTCTACCTCTATCTGGTTTCAAATAATGGTTGAGCAATTTTAATTGGAAAGGTAAAGAAAAAAAAATCAGCTTTTAATAGATGCTCAGCAGGGAAAATTCTAGTCTGAATAGCAGACACTGTAAAAGCTGACTCTTACAACTAAGGTGTCACTGTACATGCTGTCTGTAATAATCCTGAGAAAAAAGTAATTTAGGTATCAAAACAGGGAAGAAATATTTCAGATGACCTGTTTTCTGTAGAGGCTAATCAAACAAATTAAAACAATTTACAAGCTAATTATAGTCCCTTCACAGCAGCAAATGGTACTGTGGCAGTGCTTCAGATAACTCCTCATTAGTTTGGAGCAGGATTTTTAAAAGAAACAGTGAAAATTTTAAGTTGATAACTGTGATTAATCACTTTTCTGCTGCCTGGTGGGCTTGAAAAGTACAGCTATTAACCACATATAATTTGGGACACAGTTCAAACAAATATTTGATTCGCTGTAGTTTATTTTATAGAATCTGGGGTGAAATACCTTCACTGACAAGTGCTACACTGCATCAATTTGAGTTTAGCATTTCAGGAAACTTGCAGGATATTTAAAGCCCCTTTAATTGAGAGTGCTTCTTATCAGTCTAAATACTTCCGCTTGTTTGTTTGTTTCCATGCTTCTTCTTCTTTTTTTTTTTTTTTTTCATTTTCTTTGCAAAGAATAATATCATTTGCATTGTAAGCTCTCTGGGCAAAGACAGATCTGCCATTGTTTGAATTTTGCACGGTAACCATTTGGGGCCTGGTCCTGCTCATTATCATTATCATTATCCTTCTATTCATGCAATTTGATATATTGAGAAAAGCTATCACAAATACATCAGGTCTATTTTATTCCTTTCTCTTGAAATGAATGTAAATCACATGTAATACTAATTGGCACTTGACCTTTATTTTGTTAAACAGATTACTTTCTAAAATGGTTTGGAGTGAGTACTATTTCTAAATGAAATATTTTAAGTCATCATCCTTCCGAATGGCATTTGAATTTGCTGGCCAAATGGATAAAGATAGATGATGTGGAAGACAATGTTTAATGTGGCCTTGTCTATTGACCTATTTGACCTATTTGATATCTCTGAAATAGGTATAGGCCCAGTTTAGAAATATGTTATGCAACATTTGTTTCATGAGCATGGGTTAGAGAGCTTTGTTCAGGGCAGTATGGTACTTCTAAAACCTGCTTCAAATATGCCAGGGAGTGAGATCAAAATTTTTGACTTGGCTGTCTACCTATGCAATAGATTCTAAGACTTTCTTTTATAAAAAATAATTTTTTTAAACCTGTTGATTGTAGTATAAACTAGTATTGCTATTTGAGAAGGAGAAATAGATGAATGTCAATATGGTGTTTGTGGTTGCCTAATTTTCTGTTGGCACGCATGTTGTCATGTAATTAGAAAATTAAAGTAATACACAGTTTTAGAATTCGTCAGAATCAAATATCATAAGAAATATCAGAAATTTTAGTAAACACCGAAACATATTTTTTGAATTAAAGTCAGTGATACTGTATTTGTGTGATCTCTAAATATGACTTTGGTATTATATTGTCCTGCTTTCTAATCTGCATCTGCTTATGTTCATCCACCTGGCTAGGTGCAAGGTGATGAAATTTATGGCTGTATCAAATATAGCTGATGTTTAACACGTTTGTGCCCTTATATGGGTCTCTGCTTAGTCATATTTTTCTACCATATGTCTTAGTCTTCAATGAAAAAGCACTTTACCAATTTGTTGGTTTGTTTTTTTTAACTGATAATAGATAAAAACTTTGATAACTGTTACATGAAGAATGAACCTTCTTTCACTGAGCTTTTTGGTTCCTGCTTGTCTTCCAACTTCTCTGTATTAAATTTTTTATTTCTCCTAATTTTGTCATCTGTAGCCACAACTTTTATAACCTCTGAATTTATATAATTAGAAGTGAGTCAAGACTTTTGAGAGAAAGTAATTTCAGTTTCATAATCATTAAAGAGTGCGTTCTAGACAGGAGAGAGAGATGATTTAAGAGGGTTCAGGTAGGATGATTTAGGAGGGTTCAGGATACAAGAGAGATTGTACATTCTAAATGGAGTAGCCCTATTTTTTTTCTGGCTTCCTGTCTTTCCTGCTGCTCAAATTCATTTGCTGAGTCTTCATTCCTGGTCTGCATCAGAAGAAGCATGGCCAGAAGTTTGAGGGAGGTGATTTTGTGTTTCTGTTCTTCTCTGGTCTCTGAGACTTCACTGGAAGTGCATCCAGCTCCGGTACATCCAGGGTAAGATGCACATGGAATTGTTGGAGTGTGTTCTGAGGAGGGCCACAAAGATGATCAGATGGCTGGAGCACCTCTCCTTTGAAGACAGTCTGAAAGAGTTGGGGTCACTCAGCTTGGAGAAGGCTCCAGAGAGACCTTATTACAGCCTTTCAATACCTACAGGGGACCTTTAGAGATGAGAACAAACTTTTTAGCAGGGCGTGTTACAATAGGGTAAGGTGTAACAGTTTTTAACTCGACCAGGGTTGATTTAGGTTAGATATAAGAAGGAAGCTTTTTACCATGAGGCTGATGAAACACTACCACAGGCTGCCCAGAGAGGTGATAAATGCTTCATCCCTGGAAACATTCAAGGTCAGTTTGGTTGGGGTCTGAGCTACCTGATCTGGCTGAAGATGTCCCTACTCATTGCAGGGGGCTGGGACTAGAAGACCTTTTGGTCCCTTCCAATTCAAACTATTCTATGATTTTATTCTGTTCTATGATCTTTTTGGTGTTGAGAATCTGTGACACTCCCTGTGTTGTTTTCAGCAGTATTCATTAAGTAATAGCATTTTAATGCTCTATCCAAAGATGTAGGTTGTTTTGCTAGTCTGCTGTAGAGGGTAATAAGAAGGAGAAAAAAATGGAGAGGCCAAGTTGTGCTCTTTCTCTCTAGAATCACTTGGTCATAAAAGCTACAGAGCTAATATAGTAGCCTGATTATCTTGTCCACTTTGTCAAGTGGGTGCTTTCAAAAGAAGAAAAAGTGTCAATTATGGTAATGCAAGCTTAAAGGTGACTGACTAAAGATGTACATAGCACTTCACTACTTCTTGTGATCAAGTGCTCCTTTCTGCTTTTAATTACAAATATTTTTTACCATAAATCTGATTATATTTGGCATGCTTTGGAGAGGATTCGTTTGAGAGATTAATGTGAGCAGATGGTAAGGTGAGCATCACAACAAGCACCTAAAATATGGACCATGGCTTCAAGGTCTGTTTTGTGCCAGTAAAGGACAATACTGATGCTACATAACTGGGATACAAAACACAACAGTATGCAGATTTCTTTAGAAAAGGAAAAATCCTGGTTTGTGCAGCTGTTTGAAGTTGAATGGCTGTGGTGGAAATTAGTTCAATTTACATAATGATTTCATAGGCTAAAATATTAAAACTCTTATAAATGACTGAAATGTCTGTTCATTAATGCAGTTGTTATGAATGCCTAGCATAATCTTTAGACAGAAATACAGCCCGAAGAAATGGTGTGTGAAAATAAAGCACTTTTTGATATAACTGGTGTTTCTGTTATTCTAAGGAAAACATTCAATTGCCTCCATCATTTTGTGTAATTGATCATTGAAAAACAAAACTTCCTACTACCATCTGAATGTATTTGAAGTCGTGATTTTTCCTTTTCATTATTGAGTGGATAATAGAATTAATGAATGAATGGATAAATATATGCTTTTGTACGAGCAAACATGGCTGTTGTAAAAGGAATTTTTTCATTTTGGATATATAGTGCTGCATTCAGAGAACTGGTTGTTATGTGAATCCTGATAATTAATACACTAGGCGAGAATTTATAAATGATGTTAACTCTGGTACTTTACTAGAGGTTATAAGGGAAAATAAATAGTATTGTGTTAAGGTTTGCTAGAATAAATACTTGATTAAAATGTATGGTTCTTTGATCAGTGAAGAATGGTTTCCTGTGAAGTTTGCAATGTCTTTATTGAACATAGGGTTTTCAATATATTCATAAATAACATGGAAAATACCCAGTAAGCAGTGATATGTTTCAATCTGCTGTTGACTTACTAACACACTCTGTGTGGTAAGGTAGCACCAACAATGAAAATTTTCCAGGGCACTTTATTGAATTGAGTGTATGGCAAATAGAATGAAAATCAGTATAGTTAAATTTAAGGTGATACACATGGCAGAAAAAGGAATCCTGGCTCTGTATCTAAAATTATGGGTTTCAATTGACAGTAATCACATGGTAATGAGAGCATGGGATTATGACATGCAATTCTCTGAAAACTAGATGTTAACTAGCAAACAAAAAGCAAAGCAACTGGCATGAATTCACAAAAAATAACAAAGTATAAATCAGAGTATATAATATTGTATATATCCATATATATGTATATTCCTGCACCTTGATAAATGCCTGTGGTTTTAGGTATTATATTCAAAAGGATATGGTAAAACATCTAAAATGGTCACATTGGGTTAGACCAGTGGCCAAAAGCATATCAGTTAGCATGAATTATGTTCCCTTTTTCTTACAGTTTTTGTAAGCACCTAGGGAAACTATATGCTCCTGATACCTTCTTAGTGCTAGTCAAACAGTATGAAAGGAGTAAGATCTGCCAGAAATACTTCAGGCTTTGGCTGTTAGCAAATTGTACCAATCAGGCAGTCTAAAGGGAGTGAAAGTTTATTGTAAATGCCTGTCACAGGATTTTAGTCGAAATCTGTTGAACAATAAGGGAAAATTTTGGGAGTAAGACAGTCTTTTTTGATCACAAAAACTACAGGGACTGCATGTTTTACTAAGATTTTTACCTCTCTTGTGCCTAATACAGTTGTATGAAAGATCCAAATGTACATAGACTCAGAATGGTTTGGATTTTAAGGGACCTTAAGGGTAGTTCCAACCCCACTGCCATAGGCAGGTACAGTTTTCACTAGACCAGGGTGCTCAAAATCCAGCCTGGCCTTGAAACTTCCAGGCATTCACAATTTCTCTGGGAAACTCATTCCAGTGTCTCACCATCCTCACAGTCAAATACTTCTTCCTCATATCTGCTCTGATCTTTCAGTTTAAAGCCATTAACCCTTGTTCTGTCACTATATGCCATCAGAAAAAAGCTTTTTTCCAGCTTTTCTGTAGGCTCCCTCCAGGCACTGGAAGGCACAAGATCTCCCAAAAGTTTTCTCTTCTACAGGCTGAACAACCTCTAAACCTGTCTTCATAGGAGAGGTGCTCCTGTCTCTGGTCATCTTTGTAGCCCTTCTCTGGAATTGCTCCAACAGTGACAATGGTACTTTGTGAGACTGCACAGTACTGGCAACACTATTGTAAGTGCAGTAGTATGATGTACATATCATAGCAAAGAATTTCTTGGCAACCTTTTATTGTAAACTTACATTCTGTCTGTCCTAGAGTGACTTTATGATGCCTGTATCCCCAATCGTCTGTTCTGTATATTGTGTTCTGCACCTTTAAGGTGATTCTTAGAGTGCAATTTGTTTTGAAGACTATGTTATCTCCTCACATTCCTCTCCAGGACACTCTCCCTGTGCAGTGGCGGCTCGGTCGGACTGCGGCGGGACAGAGAGCTCCTGTGCTTTTTTTTTNTGTTTGGCTGAGGCTCGGACAGACTGCTGTGGGACAGAGAGCTTCTGTGCTTTTTTTTTTTTTTTAGTTAGTTTTAGCTAGCTAGGGCAGAAAATTGGTTTTCTTTTTTTTCCTTGGGACTGTTTAAACCTACTCCAGATTGAAGAACCCGGAGAATTGGAAGAATCACCCCTGTGCCCCTTTGTGGCCAGGACGGCATTTTTCTCCAGCACTGGAGGGACTGAGATAGGAGACAGAGAGACAAACTGCAACTCCGGCAAGGACTTTTCTCAATTTGCCATCTCATTTCAATGAAAGGTTTTATTGTTTCATATTATTCATCCTGTGTGCTCGTGGAATTTTTTTCCCCTTCTTTTTTTTGTTAAATAAATAGCTTTTTCCACTTTTCTCCAGGGAAGTTTTTCCTGGACCAGTTGTGGGGGAGGGGCCATTTGGGTTTGTTAATTTTCAGAGGAACCCCATTTGCGAGGTTTCCTCCCAAAATTTGCCCTAAACCAGGACACTGTCACATATCAAAGTTTTTCCAAACTTCAGTCTTGGGCTGTAAATCATATTGCTTCAAAACAAAGTTTACTAACAGTAAAAAATAGTTTATTCATTAGAATTGCATCTTTTAAAGAAATGATACTATGTGTGAATGTTTCTGTAAGAGGTTCTGAAAAAACTAAACACTTGGAAAATGAAACATTTAGATTTTTGTATCCAAACAATTTAGCTAAAATTACACTATGTGTAAAAACAAGTCCAAATTAGACCCATCAGCGAATCTTCACTTTCCTGCACTCTACAAATTACTCAGCTCTGCTAGATGCCAGACATAAACCTTCATGCTAATTTCTTCATTACTGTATTTGCTTTCCAAAGAAAAGAAATAATGGGTAGAAATCCTGTTTCTAATTGTGAATAGTCTGAGCTCAACATTGCTGTAGATTTTTATCTGTTCATCTTGATGGGTGGCAATAAAAAGAGTCATTCTAACCTTTTCCATCTTGCCAAACAATTTCAAATGTGACCAGAATCTCTTGGTCTCTGATGGCTGTGTTCTTGGAATATTGAGTTTGTCAAAAATACATAGTTATCAACACATGCCTAAAATATTTTGCTGTGTCATATTTGATTCTGAAGGATAAGGGATGTGTTCTGTCTTTGTGAGTAATGACTAATTAGACACTCTTATAAGTGAGCAGAGTACAATTATAGTTAAAGACTGACAAGGACTTTTAGTACTACATATGTTGAGTTTTGAGAAAATTAAATTTAAGCTTCTCATTAGGCGCATTGCACTGTAGCCTGGAAATATTCATAATGGTTTTTCCATCCTGTTGAGCTTTCTGCAGCATATGAAGCAACTAAATTATGAAGAAATGTAAAGAAATTCTCTAGAAAACTAGAGAATATAACATCATATATTAACTCATGAAGTCTAAATTTGGTATTGAAGATGAGTCTAAAATGCATGACAAAATCATAACCAGCCATCATAACAGGTTATGAGCTATTTTTGAGATCAAGTGGCATCAGTTAATGTCGCCCTGCACTCTACACATGCTTCAGATATTTCGCCATTAAATTAAAAGAGATATTGTTCTCCAGCAAAAGTCTTTTATATTTTTTTGCTCACAGGACAGTTGCATTATGTAGATAAATGTGAACTTTACTGCTTTTTGAATGTACTGCCTTCTCAGCAGTGCTGGGACCATAAGTTTACTTTTTAGAAGGTACTTAGCAGGACTGTATAGCCACATGCAAGTGTCTGTTGCTTGGAAAATAAAGAGACAGTGTGATGCTCCTTGATACTTTTGTATGTACTGAGAGTTTTTGAAAGACCTGGACGTTTTGGAAGCAAAATCACCTTCATTCATTTCTCAAGAAGGAATTGCAGAATGGAAAGTACTGCATACACACTTTTTTCACGACTGCCAGTGGATAAGTGGGCAGTTACAGCTTCCAATGCCAGCTTTATTTTGATGCCTGTAATTTACCAAGGGTTTGGCTAATGGATGTAGTAGGGTTCACATCCTCTTTTTCTGTCTCATCATTTCCATTGTCATCTGGCTGCAAACGTGGTTGATTTTGGATGTGCCTCTTTCACCTGTCTTGCCATCTTAATGCACGTATAGCTAATGTCATTAAAATGTGTTTAAGTTCAGTAAAATTTGTGAATGTTTTGCAAACAACTTTTTCAGGTAGGGAAGCACTGTGATATTGCACAAGTGGTACTGAGATATGGGTGTGGAAAAAAATTCCTAGGTTGCAAAAGAGACAAGTTTGAGATAGCTCTCAAAGTCCACCTGGAACCCCAGCATAGCTAGCACCCTTACTTATGGGCTTTAATTACCTTGCTTTGAAATCGTGTATGACAGATGAGCTCTCATTATATGAATAACCAAATTCTACCTAACCTCAGGTTGGAATAAGCCTGAAAAGTTATCTATCTATCTATATTTATATAAATCAAAATAGTAGAGATTGGTAATGATGGTAGTTAAAGCTGCTGACATTATACGGCTTTGAATAGGTTATCACAGTCATTCTGTCAGGCTTACTTATACATGCAAGGATTATGTACCTTCTGCACCTGTACTGTTGAGCGTCTCTACAGGGAACCTCAGCTTTCTTTCCAGGAAATATGAGGGTTATCTGTAATAAACTTTGTGATAAGAACTTACTCAGGAGAAAAGTAATACAGTCCCTTCCTTCTACTTGTTGTCACTTTGTAGTCAAGACAGTTAGCACTGGAATTAATGTAGATAAATTAGGCTTGAAATACAATGCTCTAAGTATGGAAAAAAAGCTCTCAGATGATTTGCTCCATACAACATGGCTGAAATCAATGAAGTTTGCTTATTATATCTGTGCAGATAATGTAATTGATAATACTAAGTGCCTGATCTTCCAAAATGGATTTATCAAAGCATGTAAATGAAAAATATCAAGGTTACGTGTCTTTGTTCATGAGCTTCTTAAAAAGTTTTCATATGCGGTCAGCAATATTTTTTGACCTTGGATAGTGAATTTTGTTGCTAACAATTCATTTGGAGAGATAGCTTTGATTCTTGTGAGAATTGTTGGGAGGCTAAAACCTGAGCATATTTTCTCTAGTGTGACCAGGTTGAAATAAACTGGAAGAATGCCAGGTTAATGTCTGACATACCTCAAATGTAGAATATCAACATACAAGAATAATGGTTTTGTCCCTTGGTTTTTGTGTATGAAACTAAATGTCAAGCAAAGCTACAAATGATACAGTGCAAGTAGTTTACATTGATGGAGTGTTTAATGTGTCTCTGAAGAATTAATACTTTAAACAATAAGTGGCTGTAGTGTTTCTCTTGGGAATCAAGCAACAAAACCCCTTCTATTTTGTTCCTGGGTCTTGAATTAAATATTTGTTCATTTTAAAGCTATTTTTTGACTCCAGTGTTGTTGAAGAGTTGTTAAGAAAATGAGAGCTGTGGTGTACTTGTACAACCTCATGTTGGGTTACTGGGACTTAGTTATATCAGTGGCTTATTTCTGTTTGTTAATTGCAACATAACAGCAATTTTGATTTAAAATGCTTGTTAGTAACAGTCTGTCAGTCCTTTGAGGGACAGTAAACAATCTGTCCTGCAAAGGGATTAGCAAATGCCAGTCTGGGAATTAAATAATTATTTTAGTGTAAATGAGTCCAAAAGAAACCTGTCCAAAATCCAAAATAGGTTAGAAATAAGGAAATAAATCCAAAGCTATTGCTTTTGGCTATTAGCTCTGCTCATCAACCCAATGTTTAAAACTCAGAAGCTCATATATAAAGGTTTTTAACATTTTGTGGAAGAAACATTATGTGAAGGACTTTTCCAAATAATGGGCACCTATGTAAGAGAAAGTGACCTCATCTAAAACCAAACTGTTGACACTTAACTTCAAGAAGATTGCAAGAAAATTTTTAAATTGAGGAGCTGTAACAAAGCTGTGAAGTACTGAAGAGAATATGGTTTAGGATAGCATCCTTACAGTTAAAAATATTAAAATTATCCTAAGTGCATTATAGCTCAGAGAATGAAACTAATTAAAAAGGAAATAAATAAAACCTAATGGGTTGTCCTTTAAAAAGATTGTCAAAAAAACCCCAAACCAAGGCATGGAATCAATAGTACACCAACTTCCATAGAAATTTAGGAAACTGAAAAAGTGAGGGAAAATTGCTAGCTCTAGATCTGCCCAAATTTTAGTGGAAGTTAAGCTGCATGATGCTGTAATAGCAGAACCGAAAACCTACAGACAAGAGAAAGCAAACCATGTCACTGTTGGAATAATGCTATTTTTTACAGAGTTTACAAGCAAATTACTAGTGACTGGCTCAGGGAGTAGCACAGTGGACCTTTGTCAGGAAACAAGGTTCTATTATACAGGATTTAAAAGCAAAAGGCCCATTGGGCATGTGAAATAGAGATTGTATCTGGAAGGACTATAAGCCTGAGTTTCATCTGGCCAAATGAAGGTGTCTAAATTTAAGTTCATTGTTTAGACTTCTTTCCCTTGCAGTCAGTGGAGATAAATGGGCATTCCTAGGTGAGTATACCATCTCATTTTGAAACAGACATCTAAAATAAGTTACAAAAATTGGGTAATAAAAGTGACCAATTGCTCTCTATTCACTATAGAACATAAGGGAACTAGCTGAGATACAGACACCTCCAAAGTAGATGACATGAATCCTTCCTGAAATGGCACTGAAAGTAGGCCATGCAGATCTCAAAGTCTTTTAAGTGCCAGGAGAAAAACTAAGGAAAACAAGTCATGCAAATTGACAGGAAACACAAATGAGTTTATTTTGCTTTTCAGGTCTTAGTTTTGTATTGTTGGTTTTGTTTGGTTCGTTTTGGTTGGGGTATTTTTTTTTGTTTTTTGGGGGTTTTTTGTGGCTTTTTGTGGGGCTTTTTTTTTTCATTTTCTTTTAAGTTTAGAAAAAGCTTTATGAGCAAATGAAGAATTTTTAAGAAATTGAAAACTGATGAGTAGTTTCTGTTCCCAATTTTTAAAGGAATATTCTGTTCAGTCATTTTTGGATTTGATGCATATGACAGCTGAAGCAATCCATTTATTCACATTATTTTAAAATTTTGAAGATTTTTAATATGTTAGAAAAATTGAGGAAAGTGCAGTATAATAGGAAGATGATCTTAAAAAAGAAGTATTCATGCTTTTTTTTTTTCCTCACTGTATTAATTCAGTGTTTTGTAGAAATATATAATATAGACTGGCATAAAAAGCATAAAGAGGTTTTAATTTAGAATGAAGTCAATCACTGGGCTGAAAAAGAGATACAAAACTTGAAAGAATTTGCCTCATAGAAAAACTTGAGAATTGCTTCAGTAAAATCCCTGAATGAACAAGCTTTTGTTGGACAAAAGATTGTGATTATATTAAAATGGAGTATTTTTTCACCCTTTGAAATCCGTGATACTTGAACTATTGTTCAGTAAGGCACTGGCGTATTTAAATTTGCATTATTACATATAGTGAGACACTGTGAAAGAGAAATATGTAATTTACACATAACTTAAATCAGTCTATTTTGCAAAATGATAAGCCCAATTTCTTGTATTTTTTTTTTTTTGCATGATAAGAATTTCCTGCTTCTTATAGTGAGCAAATTCCTTTCACTTTATTTTGTTCAGTGAAAAAACTGCACATCTCAGTGGGTATTGGTTTGATTTGTTAGATCATCCTTGTGTCATCATGAGAAGAGTTTTTAAACCTTTCTGTAGTCTCTGGAAACTTTTCTTCATAGCAATAGGACTACTTCAGTACTCACATCAGCCTGAGCTTTCCTCACTCTTGGATGCTTTCTTTGTGTGTAGGCTAGTTTTGGCCATAATGAGGCCATTTTATTAACACTATAACTACTTTTGTCAGTTCTTGTAAATAAGATGAGCTGTCTAGAGAAGAACTCTTTAGGTGAGTGATAGTAGGAAAGACAGACATATTGACTTAGTTTGAACTTTCATATAAAATTGAAGCATATTTTTTTTACAAAACTGTTGGAAAAAATGTCACTTAGATTATTTTTGCTTCTCATTGAATGGAAGATGTATCTTCTTATTTGAAGAATCCACAACGAATTTAGAGAACACCAGATGAGATGAGAACTCCTCATTGATACAGAACTAGCCAATTTCTAGATAAGCATAGTGAGTGATTTGTGTGGTTGCAACCAAGTGTCAATATGTGAGACTCATCCCTTATTTAGTCAGCAAGTTACTGTGTATTCTGACAGTCCTCCATAAAGACAGATTTGTTTTACTTTGCATACAATAAGTTGTTTCCATAACTGTTGCTTCAGAGATTTTTTTCATGTAGTCATTTTTTCATTGCTGTATATTTCCTGATTCAAACTGCATAGAAGAGACAATTAATAAGACTATTAAAAACTGAATATATATATGAAGAAGAAAATGAAAGTCTTTTAAGTTGTGGTTTCCAAAAAGAATATTTTCTGTCCTGTAGTTAAATGTTCTGGGCCCTTTAAATGTTGTAACCTGAAAAGATGCTAAAAGCAGTGTGTCAGAAAGTTCAGTGAAACACTGATTTGTTGATATCCTTTTCAGTGCTGTCCTGCAGTACATTTCATCTGTACATGCACTTGGTCTGCAGTAATGAATGCAAATATGAACTAAAGAGAAAATATCTAGACTAACCTCTGAATCCTCCCTTCTCCCTGCTTTGTTAAATATTATTTCAGGTTAAAATATTTATTTGTTGTTGATCTGCAATAGCAGTCCTACAAGATAAGATAACTTTATGCATAAAGGTAGAGGGAGGAGATAAAAACCTGGCAAGAAAATGTATTTAGTCATATCTGTGTAAATTATTCCAGATCTGTTAATTGCTGGCAATTATGGGATTTTTGTTAAAGCTATGTATTTTTTTGTTCATGTTTTTTTAAGTTAGGGTTACTGAAAGATGTTACGTACTGCAAATTTTTATTTGTGTTATAATTTATATTCTTTGTTCTGTTATGTCAGGTGAGCGCAACCAAAGCTAAAATAAATCCGGAGATTAGCAGTCCAGAGACTGACTTGAATCTCCACAAATTATGGCTAGAAATGAACTTTCCTGGGAAATAGCTCAGAACTGACACATTTGATGCACCAAGAAAAAAAAACAAGGGCAATGAATTAAGTGTGTCATAAACCAGGTGAAGAACAAAGAATCCTGGTGAAGAGTAAGTGACAAGTGGAGTTAAAGGGCTTTCTGGGATAGATGAACATGGATCAGGAACAGAATTGTTTGATTGTAGCTTCATGCTATTCCCTTAGGTCCTGTCAGTGGTCAGGAAAAATGACCAGTGAAAGAGAGTAAAAGGATTGGTACCTGCCTCCCCGCCACTTACCTTTGAGGAAGTTGTAGCCTGCAATGAGTTTTCCCTTCAGTCTCCTCTTCTCCAGGCTGAACAGACCAAGTGACCTCATCACTCCTCAAAGGCTTCCCCTCAGGGCCCTTCACCATCTTGGTTGCTCTCATTTGGATGCTCTCTCATAGCTTTATATCTTTCTTAAATTGTGGCACCCAAACCTGCCCCCAGCACTGGAGGCGAGGCTGCCCCAGTGCAGAGCAGAGGGGACAATCCCTCCCTTGCCCGGCTGGCCATGCTGTGCCTGATGCACCCCAGGACAGGGCTGGCCCTCCTGGCTGCCAGGGCACTGCTGACCCAAATTCCATTGATCAGGACCCGCAGGTCTCTTTCCACAGTGTTGCTCTTCAGCTTCTTGTTCCCCAGTCTGTCCATACATCCAGGATTACCCCATCCTAGGTGCAGAGTCCTGCACTTTCCCTTGTTGAACTTCGTACAGTTGGTAATTGCCCTGTTCTCTAATTTGCTGAGGTCCTCTGCAGGGCCTCCCTGCCTTTCAGAGAGTCAACAGCTCCTCCCAGTTGTGTGTCAGCTACAAAGTTGCTTAGTATCCCTTCCTGTCTCGTGTACAAATCTTTGATGAAGTTGATGAAGAGCACAGAGCCAAGGATGGAGCCCTGTGGAGCCCCACTGGTGACAGGCCACCAGTCTGATGTCACCCCATTCACTGTAACCCTTTGTGCCTGACTCATGAGCCAGCTGCTCACCCATCGTGTAACACAGTTACTCAGCAGAGTACTGGGTATTTTCTCCAGACGGAACTAAGTTCTTCCAAATATTAAAATCAATATGGATTGATTTAGGAAGATTCAAGACAATATAGGCTGTTTCTACACATTTTAAAACTGAACTTTTAAAAAAAAGTGTCCTATTATAGCTAAATCTAAACCCTTAACAGGGTTTAATCTCTTCAGTGATCCTGTAAGTTATATACTATAATGTAGTTTATGACTACTTTTAAGTTTCATTCTATGACTGAAGTCCTCCAGTGAGTCTCACAATATTAATTAGACGTATATATACTTAAGCCAAAGGCAATTGTACACATTTTTGTTTTGTCCTGACTCATCTGTTGACATTTTTGCGGCAACTAATATATCTATTGCTTATCAGTGTATGGTGTGTCTAGGAAATCCCATTTCATACATAATTTCTTATAATCAGAGTCAAAAAATTGTGCATAATTTGTGAAACAAGAAACTCTTAAGTTAAAGCATGTTCTACAGTGTTACTGAAATTGGTGGTCAGGTTCTTTGCTCCTTTACCTTTTCTGACATTAGCTGCTCCATTTTACACACTTTTGCCCTTAGTTAAATTTAGTGGTGTTAGTACTGCTGATTTTTTCTGAGTAGCATATAAAGCAGATATTTTTCAAAGTGTCAAAATAAGATATTAGGTAGCTACTTGCAAACATCAATATATGATTGTCATATGCAACTTATGTAAATCTTAGGAGTCCCCTCTCTCCACTTTGGCTTCATTTAACTGCATTCTTTCCATACAATTTTCTGCTTTTGTTGTTGTTTCATTAGCACAGAAAATTCTCTCTGTTTTGCAAAGTTCAGTTATCTTTCTATGTCTTTTTATAGTTTTGAAGTTCTCAATTAAAAATACAATGCACCTCTAATTCTCTTATAGAATTTTTTAAAATGATTGATAGAGGCTCCTCTTTATCTTCAGCTTTTGGATAAACAGCTTGGTTACTCCCCTTTTATGTTTTGTTTATCGTGGGTTTATTTTGTAAATAATTCTGCACTATTCTTCTGTAATTTATTCTATTTCAAATACAGATTCTCTAAATTGTTTAATTCTCTAGTCATGGTCTTTTGCCTTTCGTTTATTTGGATGTTTGCAATAGCTGTTGTCTCTTCTGTTTGGAAGTATCTAGAGAATTGTACTCACACTACTTTGGGTTTTTTTTTTTTTTAATTTAAGCAGTATTTTTTCAGTACCTGAAAAGTAAATGTCACTTTTCAAAAGCACCGTTGTTTTGCCATTTTCGGTAGTATTTAAGAACTGGAATTTACATCTTTGCTTTTAATTGGTGGACAGTGGCTGTTTTGTCTCATTTTCTGTGGATCTGTGGAGTTTTTCTGGAACCACTGTTTACTGTCTTTGAACAATTTCAGGCTTTTCCTACTCTAATTTCAAGTCTGAAGCAATGCCTCTCTTGTAATCTTGTCCAGTCTGTCCCTGAATATTTTTGTTTATTATTTGATGTGCACTCATTTTTGTTGACTGGGTTCATATGATGTTTGAATGGAGAAATGAAAAGTATTGTTGTATATACAGACAAGACAAGAAGCAGAAATTAACCCAAAATTGTAATTACTGACCAAAATTTCTTTCCAGTTTTCAATTTTCAGTGAATGTACTTAAAGTTAATTTTGAATAAAATCAAACCAAGTGATAAAATATTGATAGATATGTTAGCCGGTGTTACATGATTTTAATGTTTTCACAGTACATCCAGTTAAAAATATAAGCACATTCAAATAGACTGCTTTAAAATGGCACTTTTAATAAAAGATAAATATAAATAATTAGAACAGCACCTTTACAGGGAGGTGCCTTGATGCAAGGGCTGCCCCAGCTGCCCCCTGGATGCTCTGCTCCCTGGCCAGAGATAGTGAGAAAAGCCCTGGCTATCTGGTGGAAGCCCCCACAGTTTCTGGTATCCATGCCCATAGGAAGCTGCTAGCACACACTGTGCTCTGCTACTGTAAAAAAATTAATCTTAGAGTGTGTTTTACTTTTATATAAAACAAATATCATGCTAGTTCTCTGAGTTCAACAAAATTTTCAATTTAAACATGTGAAGTAAATTGGGAAACAGTAATATAACGAGACAAAGGATGAATTCTAATCCAACGAGTATACATTTATGAATCTGAAATAAAAAGTGCTCACTTGACAGATGTGATTCAAAGGCATTCTCTTTCAGAGAGTTTTTTGCTTTCAAAATTTGCTTTATCAATCATTTCTGTAAGTTAGCCTGTAAATCGGTGTATAAATGAAGTGATGTATCTGTTTCTCTCTTTTGTTTTCTTTTATACCCTGAATGAATCCTCGACAATGCAGATTTATTTGTTCTTTAGTTGCAATGGAATGACTACAATTCCACAAACAAATTGGGCCTCAGTTAGGTGCACTTTGTCATAAATAATCTCTGAGGAGATTGGATTTCTCTCCTTCCTGATGTACTTCAGCTGTACGTTAAGCTTATGGCTTCTTAAAGGGACTGAGTTATTGCTCAGTTGAACACCCGCTGAGGAGCTCACACTTGTCCTTGTTCTCCTGTGTTGTAGCTGTCTCTCTCTCCCTAAAGCATATTCAGGAAGGTTTATGGTAAAAGAAACCACCAGTCCATTTTTTTTTTGTTCTTTGTCCCATTTGTTTCTTATTCAACTCTATGATACACAGCTCTTTCAGTGTATATTTCTTCATGATCTGGAGAGAAAAGCCATTTCATAGATTGGTTAAGGGCATTTTCCATGCTCCGGTCACCTAATAATCATATTTCACATTCAGCAGTAGGGCCTTTAAAATTTAATGTGATTTCTGTACCAGGAAATGTCCTTTACATCTTCATTTATAAATTTTACAGTTATTTCTTTTGCTTTGTTATAGAAATTCACTCTACATTTCAATGTAGGCTTTTCACTGTGTTTTTTAAAAACAAACTGAAACTCCATGCTTCTATGGTAGAGGTTGCTGGGGTGCTGACAGCATGATAATTTCTGCCTTTTCCCAAGCTACCTTCTGCAGGCTGTGTAATGGGTTGGGCAACATCTGCAAAAGTATGGTGGTTATGTTCTCGAGCTATTTACTTCCAATCTGTGTCATTTCTGTACACAGCCAATCATACTGAGCAGTCTGAACAAGATTTCCTTTAGATGGGATTATATAACTATCCCAATGATAAAAACTGAACTGAATTATTCCCACAGTGTAGCAAGCTCTAAATCTTCTCATGTAAGTAGGGAATTGTGCATGTTTGATAGATGGCATGTTCATATTTTGAGTTTCTTTGATCTATTTTTCATCTGGAAAAAACTCCAAACAATATATAGAAGGATAGCAAACAATAGTATACAGTCTATTTCTTATATAAAATCTAGGAGTAGTGGAATAGCAGAACCCTTTATTGATGAATGAGCTAATCTTTGATGCATATAATGTGTATGGGGAGAACATTAGAGAACAAATGTGTATGGGGAGAATATTAGAGAACAAATGAGGCACAGTTCTTGTCTCAAATCTGATCAGGTGAACAGATGCAGGTGTGGGGACAATATCAAGTATCTCCACTGCAGAACAGCATTTAGGAAAAAAAAAATTGAGAAAGCCATTAATATAAATCTATTTGTTAAGCTGAGGATGAGTATGAGATGTGGCAGGCAGAGTAGTATCTCCTCAGATGAAAGAGTCCTTTAACCACATTACCCTGTGATCATAGGCATTACTTATTAGCTGTACCCAGTTTATAATGCAATATTTCAGTAGTTCAGAAGCAATGAAGTTCTGTCATGCATCATATATGAACATGTAGAACATGGGTCCAAGAGTGGCCAAATACTATAATCACTACAAACAGTATGAATGTACTGTAAATGAGCTAAAAATAGCAAAATATATATAGTACTTCCTTTTTCTTTTTTCTGCCATATTGCACTTCATATAGCTCCGGTTCATTCCTGATACAAACCATCTCAGCAGCCATGTCAGATTGCACATGGGTGTGAGTTTATAGAGCTGGATGTAGGTGCATATACTTGTCAGAATGAATCCCCTGGCTGGTTTTATGTAGGCTGAAGGTAGGTGTTAACAAAAGAGGCCTTTGACAGAGGAGGCTAACAAAAGGGATTTGAAGATTATGTGGACAACCTATGGTGGATTGGATGGTGAGGAATTGGCCTCAGGAAAGCAGATTAAACACAGTGTTTTCAATAATTTTATGACAGTGTTCTTAATCTAAATTTTGAAATGGCAGCAGGGAAATTCTCACCAAAAGGAGTCAAAGCCTTGTGGTTTGACAACAATGTCCTTGCATTAAAATTGTCACTGAGAGAGAAAGGATTGGTGAGAGAATAGCTCAGGGCCAGAACAAGGCCCTATTAATAGAAGTGATGAGTTGGTGAATGTCAGTGCTAGCTGAAATGTGTATGGAAATAAAATGATAGGTATTAGAGATATATTTTTGGATAACTAATGAGGAGAGAGAGAAGAAAAAATGTAGTCTATAGTCTTGAAAGAAGAAGATAATAATAGTTTTAATAGTGATGGGAAAAAAAGGCAGAAAATTTGGAAGTGAAGATGGAGGCTCGTGTTTAAAAGTGACAGTGGCATGCCTAAGCAGAGATATTAACCAGGTAGGTATATGAGATAAGTTGGTGCAACAGGTAGGTTTTTGATTCATCAGTAGGTAACACTGTAAGCTTTGTATGGAGGAAAATGTGTGCAGTCACTGCAAAGTGAGAAGAGTAAGGTTTAGGGACCAGGCTCTAATTTATCATCATCCTATCAGAAGAAAAATATTTTTTTGTAGCAAGGTACCAATAACTTTTCTGTATTTATGGCTCCCTTACTAAAGCTTGTGTCTTCTGCTTTGAAGCATGAGAGGAAACAGATGGGGTTTTCTTTTACCTATGCCCACATGCACTTCTGTTTCTTCAGTGGTAGTATAAGAAATGTTATAAATTAAGTTTCTTTCTTCTTAATTGAAGGAAGAATGCCTTTTAAAGTTGTTCTTATTATATGTTTGAATTGATCCAGAGCTCTATAAAATACAAAATGATTGAATTATTCCTCTCTGAAAAGTGGACTTAGAGTAATGATGAGTTTCAGTCAGGGTGCTTTAGAGAAATTAGCAAGCATCCATAGTGTAGCTCACAGTGGGATGTAAAATTTAAATAGAAAATAGAAAATCCAACATAGAGGATTTCAGAGGAATCGTGTCATGGATTTTTTCATAGACTCACAGAATGCTCCTTGTTATTAAACAGGCAGATATGTTGCACAGAGAAAAATCTATTATTGTAAAAAAAGAGTCAAGATGGTTTTAAAAAATCCTACTATGAACTTTTAAAATGAAATTGCTCTGTTATTCATGTGGAACAAACAGGGGGTTTTCCTATTTAAATTACACATTTCAAACATAATTTTATTAGTGTTACTACCTTGCAAAATAGTTATATGGGATTGTTATGGTAGGACATGAAATAGATTGACTCCATATAGTTGTCAGAAGAGAAAGAAGGTTTTATTTACAATTCCAGCAATTTCTTTTATAACATGCTGTGCTAAAAAGGCCTAGTATTGGTCCATCGAAAACAATACTTGGGGATAGTTGTTATGGGAAAGGGAACACTGTTTGCTTAACCTGTTTTGAGAAATGGAGAGAGATGCTTTGAAGAGAGAAAACTGTTGACAGCTTTCCCTTGGGAAAGGAGCTAGTAATAGTTAGCAAGCTAAAATTCAGGCTCAGAAATATTGAGCCCACATGGGGTTATGACTGATCATGTATACTAACAAACCAGAAATTTGTTCTGAATATTATATATTCCTGTTATATCCATGCAGCCTGTGATTTGCATGGTGCTTATTGAAGATAACAACAATTATTTACTTTCTACTGAATATCATAGATACTAAATATCCATGATATTTAGTAATCAGACTTCTTATGTACATAATTTTAAAGTGTATTTTAATATACAGTAAAGGTCTTTGTCTCTTCTGTGGTAAGATGAGATGGGTAGAATGCTCTGGTGGAGCAGGGCTTGAGACGAGCAAGTTCTGAATATTGGTTTTCCTTTCTTCCTTAATGTCATTATGAAACTCCATACACAACTCATCTTTTACTTCAGTTTCTTCACTGTGCAATATGGATAGTGACAGCTGTGTAAGAGCAACCTAATTTTAATTGGCCTTTGAATCTGTTGATGTGAAAAGTTTAGTATCTTTTCACAGATATATTGTTATACTTTTTGCCACTTTTCTGAGGTTAAAAAAGGACAGGGGCATACTCATTTCTCTTGTTGTGATATGGGACTTTGGTGTGATTATTACTGTCTTTTATCCTGCATATCTCTTTTAGAAAGTACCTGGCAACAGAAAAAAAAAAAAAAATCTAGGATCACTTCTGTCTATTTCTCCTATTTTATTGTGAGATGCTCACAAAATTTAGTTCTGAAGTTTTTGACAATGAATTCTTTAGAATTGTATTTTCTTTGTACTATGGAATATAACTTACCTGTTTTCTGGCCACCCTAACTTTCTGCTCTATAGTTCTCTAGCAATTATATATAGGTTTGAACATATTTGCAAAATTCTCAGTTATTTTTCCATTATTTTTCTTTTTTTTTTTTTCCCTAGGCTCCTATAGACAGTTAATATAAATAACAACTTGACAGATGAAAAATTCATGTACCTTTTTTTTGAAATGCAAATTCAATTTTCTAATAATTTTGTAAGAATATGGACAGTGTAGACCCATGATTATTTAAGCATTAATGTTATTTTAATGGTAGGATTTTTCTTCTCAGTACAGCTAAGTAAAGAAATACGGAAATAGTAGCAATAATTTTTGTACTATCTCATACAGAACTTGTCTTAGTGAATAGGTTTATAGTGACACAAATAGCATTCTCATATTTATTTATTGTCATAAATTCATTCTTGAACTGTACTATAATGTACATACCATTCCACTATAGTTTAGGCATGTTAATCTTCTTTACACAAGGGTCTATATTCTTTGCTTTAGTACAAATTTAAACTCAGATTTTTCCAATTGTTTGATAACCACAGTGGGGCCACAATTATGGAAACTACATCATCCATCTAATTTGTTAAAGCCCAGTTACAAAACCAGTCAGTCCTGGACAGTTTCTACTGAGAAATCACCATTATTAATGCTTCTCACTGCCCTAGTGACCTCTCAATACACTGACTGGTGCTCATCAGCTAAACTCAACATCCACACTGAAAGTGTTTCAGCTTTTTAGCCATTTGGAGGCTTCCAAAATGCATAACACAGTTCTGTCATGGTGTCATATTGAACTTTAGGTATTCTTAGGCTCTCCCTTGGCCCTTTAAGGCTTTTCACGCCTATATCTGAATTACGTACCTAACATGGTTACATTATGCAAATGTGCTGAATGTTTTAAAGAGCTTTTTCCTTAATTCCCTTAGTTATTATGAAAATTTATTCAGAGTCATAATTATTACATATATGTAATCACAGTAGAAATTGATCCATGAGACCTCTTAATAGTGTGTTGACTATTTCTTATCTCAGTTGATCCCCAGGATACCTAATATTTCCTAGATAATATAAATAATCTCCTGGATCCTATATTTATGATACTTAAATATTGCACCAATAATACAGAAATACATGTTAGGAACCTCTCCATGCAGCTTTGTGTCTGAGCTTCCACATATGGATCCTCCTTATGTGTAACTTCAATTAGTGCTGATTTCTGTCCTCCATGGGGGACCAGTTTGACGTTTATTTTTTTTTCATCTAGAGCTCTTACAGTTGACCACATGTTGTTTCTGTTTATAATAGAAAGTATTATATCAATGTCAGACATGCACAATTAGTTGAATTCATCTCTTTTGATGATATTATTAAAGCCATTGTTAAACAGGAAACAGCTTAAGAGAATATATTTTGTCTGTTCCTGTAGTTGCATGGATTTTTGAATTTATTGTCATGATTTTATTTTTGTAAACTTCAGCATTGAAACTAAAATAAATAATAATGTCATATGCTGGAACAGCCATTGCAGAAATAGTACATTCTCAGACAGAAAGATAATGAAATGTCTACATCTTGAAGCATTTTTTATCTATATTATATTATTTTGGAAGAATAGCACTATTACATAGACTTTAAGAGTTTCATTTTCGAAGTTTTATTTTGACTTTTCATACCTTTTTCCTTTTTAATAATTTAGTTTCCTTTTTAGCATATTAGGAAACATAACATAAATGTATTTCAAGATAAAAAAATCCAAGAAACTTCTTCTTTTTCTGTGTTATTATCACTTTCAGTTTTTAAGAACAGGAGTGAACTACTTTCTAGGCTTTACAAGCAGGTTGATTCTTCTCCAGTGTGTGGGTGTCATTAGTATTTTTAACAGTCTCAACAGTTACTAGAGTTGTTTTAATGCCACGGAACAGGGCTTGTTAGACTCCTACAGTACTATGAAATAAGCTGTAAAAATGTCTGGATCACTTTGAAAAATTGCAAGTGCATAGGCAGAGCTTAACATTTATTTGCCTGCAGTCTTTCTTGGTTTTGACAGAATTAACAGTATGATTTTTAATGTCTAAATTATACAGATTCAGACTCTGATAATACTGTAATACCAGACAACATCTTATTTGGGACCATTGTCTAGTATTTCAGTTTCTAAAAATTTATTGTTGCTGGGTACTTCTTTATCTTGCCATGCTACTTGTCACTGTGTGAGGAGATGCTGCTGCAAAGTTTGTTGCCTTCTGCCATAACTTTAGTGTCTCCAACGCAATACCATTGGGCCATTGTGTTCACTTTTAGAGTTCTTCCTGTTCTCCCACAACACTCATGTAAAGGCCAAATGCATTTGGTTTGATAGTAAATGTGACTGTATTGTGACTTAAAACAGAAGAAACTGTGCTTCAGTGGCTATGTAGCAAGCCTGGGATACACTTGCTAATGAAGCTTATAAAGTAGGTGGTGTGAATGATCCCCAACTTGAAACAATCTGTTTCCAAAGGTCAAACCCTTCATATGTTGTCACCTTCAATTAAAATAGGTACTGTGTTGAAATAACTGGTAACACAGCATGCTATTGTTTTCAAAGAGAAAATAGAGCAGTTCATGGTTATTTTGAGTGAAACCACCAGTCCTTCATGAGTATTTTCTTTTGCAGTGCACAGTAGGAGAATCTGTAGCTGTGCATCTGGAGAGACAAGTGAGATGTATGTCTCTGATTTTCAAGATTCTGCTGGAAATCAATTGCTGCTGATTTTTATCTGGCACCTCACCCTTGGCTCTCTCAAGGAGGTCCCAAATGATCCATCAGGACAATCCCAGATGAACCATCAGGACAATCTATCAGGAGAGTGTTTGTGGTGGTTGTCTGTTTGCACTGGTGACACAAATAGCCCACAGCTTGTAGATAACCTCAGTGAGGTAGATAAGGACAATCTCCACTTCATGAGATATAAAGTTTACAGAAGAACAAACAGCATGGAAAAAAGCTGCCAGTACATTGTGACTACTTTGACTAATAGAAGGGAGTGGGATAATTGGATATTTTGTGTGGATTTAAAGAAACAAATCACTGAATTACAATGGCAAGTTTTTTATGGAAATCTTTATACTGAAAATGATAAAGGGAGGAAAATTGATAAAAATATTAAACAACTTCCACCATTTGTTTTGTGGTTTATTGAGTTGTAGGTTATACTGCAACCTCAGACATGGCTTGAACTTGGTTAGGGTGTGCATATCCAGTATAATTCTAACCTGATGCATGAGTGAAAACATGTGATGCATCCTGTTGAAAGCAAATATATTCTGTCAGTTAGTGGTCAAAGTAGGCCACCTTAGCCAACTACAGAGAGTCCCATGGGGCAAGTTGGTTGCCAGGAGTGAGCTGCAGCCAGCACAAGGGCAGACAAGGGAGGACCACCCACTGCTGCAGGACCCATGGTGACACAATCTCGATCAGGGCTGGCTATGTCCATGAACATGCTTCTGGAAGGTCAAACCAATATTAAGGAGACAGGGGTAGCAGATCTTGTGAGTCTGCTTCAAGGGCTTTGGTGCTTGTTTTGGCATTTTAACAAAAAAAGCTTGTTTTCATCAGCAGCCAAATCATTCTGTCATCTCTATTCCTTTTCCAGTTGAATAAGTACTTTGGTTACCAAGGTAGCCTAGGAAAATCATCCAGGTTTGCTTTAAAAAGAGGAAGGACTCACTCAAAGGTCAATTTATCTCATCCTGGAATAGATAATTAACGTAGGTGGTTTTAAACCCCCTGCAATGTACTACCTTTCCCAGTTCAATTAATCAAGAAGAAAACCACACATAGCTGTAAAAAGAGCTAGCTTTCAGTCACAAGATTCTCTTCAGTCCAGGCAAACCCATGATTAACTGTGGCATTTGTGTTCTCTCCAGATGTTTCAGTTACCTGTAGTTCAAATTTAGAAACAAAGTAATCTCTTAAGTATGCATTGCATAGACATTTAACAATGTCTAAATAATTTTTAGAAATATAGTTCAGGAGCTTTTTTTTTTTTGAATTTATATATCTTTTGAATACTTATTTAAAATTTGAATATCTTTTGAATTTCTTAATCTTCATTCTTCCGTCTGTCTCTGTGTGAAGGCAGCTTAGAAAATTAAATGAAAATAAACATTCTAATCTTGCATTCACATCTCATACAGCTAAGCAAGGACTTATATTTTCTGTTCCATGCACCTTGGCCAGCGAAATTTTTTCAGGCATTTATGCATAGAAGATTTTAACTCCAAATTAAATTGTTTAATTATAGGTTTTGTCCTCTATCATGGGTTGGAATGTGTATTGGAAGTCTAACTGAATAGAAATATAGTGGTTTGTAAATTGTTACAAGATTTTGAAAAAACCCACCTTTTTGTTTTCAAAAGGGAGTTACATTTCAAGTTCTGATAACTATTGATGTGTTGATGAAAGAATCACCTCTCATTGTTTCTTAGAATTTAGGAAATACAGTAGGGTATATAAATCTTCCAGACACAGCCTCAACAGATCTGCATTCCTCTCTCATGAGGAATACATTTATTTGTATGAAGTACATTGACAGGTAGATGGATTGAACGTAAATGGATGTGCATATAAGCTTTTCTGTCTCAGCTGGGCAATTAAAGCATAAGACAGAATATTGGATTCTTTAAGGTTCTTTATTAAAATAGAGAAGTGACAGAACCTTGACAAATGTTTGTTTTTGATTGCTTTTGATTTTATTAGGAGATGAAACTGTGGAGACCAAAACTTTCAGAATACTTGTTTTGCTTCCATATCTGGAGTAAATATCACTAAATATAAATTTTTTGTTTGTTTTTTTTGCTAGCGATATTGCCTACAACCAGGGCTCTTTAGAAAATATGGTTTATTATTGATTTTGTTTTGTTATTCTGTTTGAAAATCCAGAGACCGAATGTGTCCACAACTTGTTCCTGCTACATCCAAACAAACTCTTTTTGAAGATATTGTCAATTCAAGAAAAAACTTATATGTTCAGGGAATATGTCCAGATTAGTTTTTCAAGTGTTACGGTAAATTGGTGAGGAAATTTTTTTATTGTTCTAACACTTTGAAATGCTCTGTGTGTTTGTCCATCTTATTGCTTTGACCTAATATAAAATTTGCATAATTAACATACAAGAATCATATTTCATAAGTATCTTTTGGGGTTTTTTTTTACTTGCTTTACTTGGCTCTCAGTTGCATTTTACCAATATTACAAGAGCTTGATATAAATAACAATGGCAGAAGATTGGACCCTATTAAGTTAAAAATACCTATATTTCTATTAAAATAGCAAACCAGAAAATCATATTACTTAATGGACTCCATAAGTATTTTCAGATTTCCTTTTTGAGTATTTGGATATGAGGTGTTGAAATTAAGCCTTTTGAAGTTAAATTATCTTCTGAGTAACTTATTTCTGACAGGCCTTTTTAAAATTTGAGATGTTCTTTGAATACAGTGAAATGTTTGCCTTCCTTTATGTAGAATATATGTAATAAGTAAAATTGAATTAGGTAGAAAAGGCAATTATAGTAAAGACGTATTTTAGTGGAATTCTAAAATCAACTACATTATAAGATGTCTGTTGACAAATCACAGTTCTGTCTCATATTTCTAATGCTGTTATACATCAGCTAATAAAACTTGGATTATTCTTCTGTCCTCAGAGTTAAATTTCAGAAGTATAGCAGATAAAACATTATGAGGCATTAATTTCTGCTTATGGTCTTCCAAACCTGATAGTACTGAGATTTTTAGTATGTGTCTTTTGGACCAGATTTTTCCTGGGAAGGCCCTTCTTCTAGAACAGCCAGTAAGAAAAAGTACTTGCCTAGTTTTGATTAACAGCATGTTGGAGTTGTGAGGTTTATCTGGTGCCCTCTATAGTTCTTAACGTATGCTGTTAGCATCAAGGCACAAGAGTGGTACAGATACCACTGTATATAAAATGAAGATGAGGCAGTTTTATTGCAAAGTAATGTGGATTTCAGAAGCAAGAATGAATTCTGTCAAAATTTGAGGAATGGGGAAGTAATGGTCATTAGTAGGATTTTGATAAAACTAAAGAAATAAGAAAAAAAGACAAATATTTTGTGAGCAAATTTCAAGTCTGATATAATGAGGGTGATCTGAGAACAAGAAAAAAGTCTGTCCTAAAATATCTGTTAGTTAGGAAGATTTGCCTAGTTATCTACCAGTTAGGAAGAAAGTATTTTTTAAACCAAAGCTAATTCTCATTCGGATGACATTTTAATAAAAAATAGTTATAGTGAATCTAATTATTAAACTTAAATCACAATATTTAAATTATTCCAGCCTCTATTGGTATCTCAGTTCCAGCAGTATTTAAAATTGATGGAAAAAACACCCCCAGAAATAGTTTTAATATAGAAAAATGATCTTGCTGTGTAAAATTATAGGATCATAAAAATATTATTTGATGTACTCTTTAAAAAGAGAAGCTGAATACTAAACTACTTAATTGAATGTATTTGTTTGTATTCTTAGTTTGAAACAGATGCCAGCTGCATGTTAATCCATGGGAATCTATGTTATCTACCTAAAATGTTAAGTCTCCATCGAGCCAAATGAGACTATGTAAAACTTGCCCTCTTAGGACATGAGGTCCTATGAAGGTCTGATTGCTGCATTGATGAACAGATTTCTTTCACCCTTTCTTGGATCTGCTGAAAGTAGCAATATTAATAAACACATGTTGGCACATGTTTTGGTTTTGGCCAATATCCTTGCAGTGTACTAAGTCTGCAGTAGGCCTGTTGCTTATGTATTCTGCATTTTCACTGCTGATACCTTTCTACGGCTGTGCTGTCTCATACTGCAGCCCAACATTCTTTTCCCTGGGGAGATACACCAACAATTCTTCAAAATTGCTAAAAGACTTCTAAAGAAGTGGTTTTGCTGAAGGACTAATTCATTAAACATAAGACAAATCTCAAAAGACAAATCCACTCATTAACAGTTTTGTAGCTCAATCATTTATTTGAGAAGTGGCGTTATGCTAGACTTCAAGAGTCAGATGTAGACAGTGTAAATTGCATGAACTGAAAAAAATAGGTATTTTAAAAATATCTAATTTTAATGGACAAGCTGGTTTATTTCTTTAAGCCTTATAAAGTCTTGAAAGAAAAACACAGACTTCAAATTGCGGCATTCAGCACTCCGACGTTTTCTGTTCACACATGTTCTTCTGTGCATAATAGTAACTTTATTTTCTCACGGAGTGTATAAACTGAGGCATAGCCCTCAGCAGTAAGGCGATGAATGTTTAAAGCATTTATGAATAAAGCTACCTCAAAGGGTAATTAGGTGATTATAATGGTAATTTCTTTGAGAGAGCTAATTTAAAAAACTCTATTGCTCCCAAGTTTAAGTATTTTAGTAATGCTAACATGTTAGCAATCTCAAATTTGTTGCAGCCAGCTACAGTTAAAAGAAAAAAGTATGAAATTTGAGATTTCTATGTCACATCTAAAAGTGTGATTTACTAAATTTTGATCTTAATAATTTTCTTTTTTTATGTACTTTTTAGCTCATAACCAGATATTGAGAATTTTTTGAGTGATTATCTGCTCTTGTGCCATATGGGAATGCCAGAGTATTATGGTAGGTTGTATGTTGTTGCACAAGAGTCTGCTCACTGTTACTTCAGAGGTGACAGGCAGTGATGCATCAGCTTCCATTGACAACCTCTGTTATAATTTGTGTAGTTGTGAAGGCAGGTCTAATTTATGTCTTTAGCTAGCCAGTCTGTTGCCAGCTCAGTACTGCAGGAATAGTGGGATGTATGCAGTTGTTGCAAGTTGATGTTTCTTTCTGAAATCATACCTTTAGTTATAACTAAATGAATAAAATACATTTTGGGGGGTTTTTTACAGCTAAAGCTCAAGCTCTTTGTAAACATTTCTTCTTATTATTATAAACACTTTCCTGATATCATTTCACTCTGATAAACGGGAAAGTGCAAGAGAAAAAAATAGTTTTCATGGTTTCTATACCAGGACAGCTTTGTCATCTTTACCTCATCTAAATTAATAAATAGAATTCCAGGTTTCCAATCTACTTTGGTCAACTGTTTGTTGATGATGCCAGATTTTCATAATTTATTAAATATTTCTCATCCGTCTGTAAACACTATTCTTTTCTGTTTTCCCAGTCACAGATAAAATCAGAGAAGAGAAAACACAGTTTTGTGATATCAGAGCATGTCTTTCCTGTCAGCTCTAAAACTGTAGAAAAAAAAATATTCGACAGTATTTCAGGAATAATATTAAAATTTCTGATGCTTAACTATTTAAGACATGGTGAAAGGAAAAAAAAAAGCATAGAACAAAAGATTACTTTTTTAATTAAATCAGTATTAGCTTCTTAGATCATCTAATGGAAAAATGTTGATCTCCCATCTTTCCATTTTGTGATCTGATGGTACCACTCTCACTGATGTCAGTTAGGGCCATGATATTAGTATGTAGAGAACATTCTACATATTGTAGAGAACATTGATTTCTTTTTCCATGAAAATTCAAGGAGTGAGAGAAGCACTGAAATCAATGTGTAACAGTATGTATTACTAAACTCAATGTGATCACTGATAACCATTTTATAATACTTACATTCATCCATTCTCAAAAATGCTGTTAGCTGTATCAGCCTAGAAAAGTGATTAAGCCTTTTTTTCTTTTCCTGTGATTGTCATAATCCTAGATTGTATATATCAGCAAAAAGGACTTCATACCTTTATTAAAACCTCAGTATCTGCATTTATATTTATAATGTTAGAAACATAACATTGGAACCTGCAAGTTGTGAAGGATAAAAAGTCATGTTTAAATAGAGAAACTGAATTGCTCCTTCCAAGAGCTAATAAAACTGAAAAGCATTCACTGTAAAAGTAATAAAAACTTATGAGTCCCATTTCATTAAAACTACTATCCTCTTTCCTGATGGAGCTGGATTACTTAAAGGATAGACTAGTGACATTTTATGTCTTGCAAGGGTTTTATGTCTAAGGTGAGGTCTCCTGAAATTAATATAGTCATTAATACCACTAGCTGAATTAATCCATTAAATAATTTTAACTCTTTGAGTACCCACATACCTTGACTGAGCTATAATGAAGATGTTTTGACAGACAAGGAAAGAAAGAACTCAGCATAGTGATGGGTATGTGGACACTGATTTAGATGGAACAGATAATGGAAAAGAATCAACCGTTGTGTACAAACTGCCCAATATTGGTATGAAATGAAGAAAAATGCGGTCCAGAGGACAAACGTTTCTCTATGTTTGAAAGTGAGAAAAGCACAGGAAGTTAAAAATAACAGTATGTGTTGTCTGACACTATTAAAAGTTCTTTTTGGTATCAATGATCAGACACCTACCACTAAATTAAGTTGGCATGACCATGTTCTGGTAGCAGGGGGGCTACAGGAATAGCTTCTGAGAAAAGGTGCAAAGCTTCCCCCATGTCCAACAGGGCCAGTGCCAGCTGATTCCAAGACAGACCTGCCGCTGGCTGAGGCTGACCCCATCCATGATGGTGATAGTGCCTCTGGGATGACAGATTTAAGGGGGAAGAAATCCTGCTGAATGGCAACTTCATCTGGAGAAAGTAGCAAGATTGTGTGAGAAAAACAACTCTGCATACACCCTGGTAAGTGAAGAAGCAGGAAGAGGTGCACAAGGTGCCTGAGCAGAGGTTCAACCCTGGTGAGTCAGGCTGTCCCTCTGCAGCCCATGGAGGTCTGTGGTGGGGCAGAGATCCACCTGCAGCCCATGGAGGAACCCACACTGGAGCAGGGGGATGCCTGAAGGAGTCTTTGACCCTCTGGGAAGCCTGTGCTGGAGCAGGCTCCTGGAGAGAACCATGTAGAGGAGCCCATGCTGGATCAGATGTTCTAGGAGGCCTTGTGACCCAGTGGGGGACCTATAGTGGAGCAGTGTGTTCCTGAAGGACTGCACCCCATGGGAGGGACACCCACTGATGCAGGAGGAGTGTGAGAAGTCATCTCCCTGAAGAGGAGGGAGTGGCAGAGACAATGTGTGATAAACTGACTTCAGTCTCCATTTGTTGTCCCCCTGTGCCAGTGGAAGGGAGTTGACAGAGAATTTGGGAGTGAAAGTGGGCCCAGGAAGATGGGAGGGCTAGGAGAAAGGTGTTCTAAGTTTTGGGTTTGCTTCTCATTATTCCACTTTGATTTGACTGGTAACAACTTAAACTAATTTCTCCAGGTTGAGTCTGTCTTCCTGTGATGGTATTTGGTGAGTGATCTCTCCTTGTCCTTGCCTCAACTCCTGAGCCTTTCATTGTATTTTGTCTCTCCTGTCCAGCTGAGGAGGGGAGTGATAGGGTGGCTTTTGTGACCACTTGGCATTCAGCCAGGGTCAGCCCAACAAGACTGCTTCAGTAGTCAGAAGTCTTCTCTTTCAGGCATTCAAGTAATGTCATTGAAAACTACATATTATAAAATATTCTCGGTTTATATATAATGATGAAAGGAAAACTGCAAAATTCTTTTTGATCTGCTTATGTACCACATAACATGAAAAGCAGAAAGGATGCATTTTTCCAATGAATAGAACTGCATCACCAGTTTTTCTTCAATGGGACCTTATTCTTTGGCTTTGGTACTTATGACTGTAAAACGTACAAGCACCTTCTTTGAAAAACTCTTATTATCTGTAAATAGCAATATAAGAAGACAAACTCAAAGAAAATTGTATTCTGAATGTTCAGCAATTAGCCAGAAACTGGAAGTTTGGACAATTAGTTAGCCTATATTGAATTTCTTTGCCATTCAGTATGAAATCTAGCAAATATCTGTGTATGATATATATGTTGTTTTTGAATAAAATAGCTTTTCTTTTAGTACAACATGATGTAAATAAGCAAGCATAAAAAAAGAGAAGTATCATTTAAAACCAATTAAGTAATGGGCTGAAGTATGTAAAGGTGCTTTTTTATTTGGCTAAAGTTGATGAAAAATCTCACCAAAAATTTGGTAAATTGTTGAGTGTCTTATAGTTGATTAGTACAGGATATTTTTAGTACTATCAGAAGATCTTAGAAACTGTGTTCTGTGTCTTTTAACATGTAAAAACATGATGTCAGGAAATTAATCTTTCGAATCAGTTGGTTTTCTGTCAGCCCAGTTTGTACAAGATGAGCAGTAGGAGCTGTCAAATAAAAGACAGAGTTCCAAAATGCAGCAGATATTCCACAGGTAATAATGAGATTTTAGTTCCTCCTGTCTGTGTAATTTAAAATCACAGTAAATAAGCTTAAGCAGACAGTTGTAATAAAAGCACCTTTGATATGCATGTCATGGCAAGTTTTAAAGTAAAACTTTGAATTATTTACTCAGTGTGTTTAAAAATATTTTAACCCACAAATAATATTAAATACTATTTTATTTTAAGAAGTACTGGCCAGGAGAATAGTCTCTTTCTCACCAAAGAAAATTTATATTTAAATTATTTCAGTACTCAAATACTCATGTTTCATTGAAGAGGAAGCAAAGATATCTAAAATTTATCATCTGTATCTATTAAGCCTCAAATAATTTGTGACTAAAGTGTTCTGTCAGATTTATTTTCCTAATATTGATCATTAGATGTGTCATCATGAAATCGGTGATAGTATTTAATGTTACTATGTAAAATTCACTAGTATTTTCATTAGCTGATATTCCAAATTTGAGTTGCTTCTTATTGGAATACACAGCTTTGTGATTACCACTGAAGTCCTTTAGTAAACTTGGTAAAACACTGTGAATAGATCAAGATATAACTTACGTGTAAAAAGCAAAGTACGTATCTCATTAGGTACACCATGTTATTTTTGAAGTGAGAAATTTGAGATAATGTTTTCATGATATGAAGGATTATGGGCACGCTTCAATATAAAAGCAGCATTTTCTGAAAATTAAGCATCTTGAAGTCAGATTATACTCTCCAAATTCTGGCCTTCTTGGCTTTTGGATATATGCTGCTAATGGTAGAAACACATCACAGTTTCAAGTGATTCACAAAATTAGGTATTAAAAAGAACAGTGCACTGGCTTATGGATTAATACTTTGTTCTCTTGATGAATTTAAAGGTCAGTACAGGCTGGCATGAAATGAAATAGCTGGCTGAAAACAATGGTCAAAGTGTAAAAATCATGTGAAACCGTTTGGGCTACAGATTATGGGATCAGCTGCTGGCTAAGGAACTATGACAATAGTGACAGGGCTATGTATAGTACCTACAGTTCTGCAACATAGTATGAGTAGTAATTTAGACATTAGTAGAGCTGGCAAATATTGTATGTTGTCAGGAATTCTGTCCACATCTAAGGGACAAGATTCCTATGCTAATGATATCAAAGTCGGATTCTTCATATCTTGAGGGACAGGATGAGTATCCTTTCCTCCAAGGTGCTTTTTCAAGTAATTGATAGTCCATTTCTTAGGCCGTTTTTATGAAAGCTGTGGAAAAAGCACTGTGACATTCATAGATTTCTGTTTGTCAGAGCAGAGGGTCTGTGCTCTCTTTTTTCAGCTGAAAGCCTCTCATGCCTTTGACGGGCAGTGTCCATCAAGGAGTTTCCATCCAGATTCTGACTTTTGGAGCAAACAACATTTTTTGCTTCCACTTCAGCCTTGGGTGTCCCAGGTTCTCTGTAGTACTGAAAGCTGGCAATAAATATGTTCCAGCAGGGTCTGGCAGTATGTAGAAGCCACATGGAGTCTCCAGGAGTGGGCAGAAGAGTTAGGGCTACAGTTGTGTTTTATGCTGGGGAGGACAGGAAGCTGTTACACAACATAATATGGGGAAAAATTGTTATTTTAGCTGGTGTTTAGGGCTTTTGAGGTTTCTTTGGTTATTCTGAAAATTGTCAGGATGTAGGGCTAAAACTTGAGCTTGAAGAAATTTCCTTTTAAATACTTTTACATTTACTTAAATTTATGGGCTTTTTGTTCAAATAGTAGAGGAATGTGTCTTTCAAACTGTCCTACTGCATAGACTTCTTGCCTCTCCATTTTGCCATTGCTACGTTGTATTTTTCTGTCTTTCCCTTCTCCTTTCAACACTGATGTCTTCTACTTACTCCACTTTGAATGAAATGGATGATCTTTGGGGTTTTTTGCACTCAGGTGTCTCACATAGAGCTAGAAGCCAGGTTTCCTGCAAAGTTACAATATACCCCTCTGGGCATCTCAGCTTCCTCCCTGTTTTCCCACATTATCCTTTTCCTTGGTGGTATTCTAAATTCTTTTCTCTGCCATCTCCCACAGCCCTAACTCCATGTCTTTCCCTGGTTGCCACTGCTTTGTAACTGCTATAATACTTCTAGTTTCCATCTAACACATTATATAATACCCACCACCATGCTGGGAATTCCACCCCAAAGGGGAGGAGCTATGACATGGCTCCTCTGGCCCCAGCAA
The DNA here is from genome assembly GCA_013397315.1 of Donacobius atricapilla. Classification (NCBI taxonomy): domain Eukaryota; kingdom Metazoa; phylum Chordata; class Aves; order Passeriformes; family Mimidae; genus Donacobius; species Donacobius atricapilla. The sequence continues at coordinate 121,112 of WBMY01002190.1, read as the reverse complement.
AATCCATGGGGAACATAGAATGATTCTAGTTATTCAATAGTCTTCTCCCATGAGGGTATTTAATTTCAGTGTCTCCCCTGCCGCTGATTTTCCTACATTTGCAAAAGCTTAACACCGTGAAACAATACATTGACATTTCATACTCCTCTGCTAAATTAGGTGAAAACTGTTCAATGAATTAAAAGAAAATTTTCAGACAGGTAGATCTGCGAAGGTAGGCAATACAATCATATAAGAGTTGATTCCTTTTTTACTTCATGAATCAAATGCTATCTATCTGTCTATCTATTGATATGTCACTTTTGGCTTACATTTCTTCAGACTGAAAATTGCCCAAAACTACAAAAACTTTCTAGAGTAGTTTGAATACACAGCTACCCTGTTATGCTTTTCACTAAATATTTTTTGCTGTTGTCAGACAGGATACTAGTTTAGGTAAACAATCCTTATTTGCTTAAACTAAACAAGAAAGGAATTGGATGATTTTTTTTCCTTGTGAATGGGATAGGGGACTGGTGGACAGATAGGAAAAATTATGTAATTGTATGATAACTTACTCTGTTACTCTCTTACTCAGTTAGAGCTGGACACCAAATCAGTTGAATTAAAGAACTTTTAGGAAAATACAAGGATACGAGGGATGAAAACAAAACAGGACTAGAACTAAAATCTACAGATAAATGCATGAGGCTGACCACAAAACTAGAAGGTCTGGTCATCTGACCAGAGAGCTTTCAAAACTATTTTGTTATTTCAGTCTGTTGTAAGCATTTTAATAACTATAAATGTCTAGGCAGCTGTTTTTCATTTTTGAGCATTTTGTGAACAATAAACACAGTTCACAAAAGTTTGGTGTGATAGGTAAATTGTTCCCTTTTTTAGCACTTTCTACCATCAACAGAAATGATGGAAAAAAAAGATTATTTGTCCTTCTAACTTACGGAGTAGTTTATTCTGTTACAGAAGTATTTTTAGAGCTTTTTTTGATCATTCTAGTTCTCAGTCGTTTCACCTGACAAAAATATTTATTCTATCTGTGTGTTCATTTGCTTTGTTTTATTTTTTGACACTGGTCTCTGTTGTGATTCACATGGGTGCATATTCTTACCCTTTGTGCCTAAGTATAGTAATACGCCTGTTCTTAACCTATTTTCCCAGATTATAGCCTTGTAGATTCAGATTCACTTTGAAGATTCTGGGAGTAAATGCTTCCTTTAGAGCTATGGATTTTTGAGTGGTGTGTGTAGGTGACTGTTGCCTCTCTCTTTACCTTTCAAGTGGCATTTGTATTATGTCTTCTCCATCTGAATGCTATCTTGTCTGGGAAGAGTAATCATAATCTTATTCATAGTAATAACTTGTTTATAATACTTCATTTGAATATAATATAAATTGGATGAATATATGTTATCTTTTCTCATCATTCAGCATTGATCCAATAAATCAGGTAGAGATATAGTCCCTTCTGGAAAAATTCTGCACAAAGAGAAAATTTAATGTAAACTGAAAATCATACTCCCTGGTAAGTAGCTGACACAAATATTAGGTATCAAATAAATTAAAGAAGTATTTTCTCATTTACCTCAAGACTTTTACAGACCTATAAAATTATCTTTATATATTTTTCTAAATCCCTATATAAAGCACATCTTCATAAATCGTGTAAATCTAGAAAATGTAAATCTGCAAATGGTATAAAATGGTATAAAAATATAATATTGAAATATTAATAAAAGGTGGCTTGGTGCAAAATTCTAGTGATCTCTCATGCTTCCCTGAGATGATACGAGCTTTGAAGAGAATCTGCCTTGACTATCTCTTTGTAAGGTGCTCCTGAAAAACACTAAAAGCTTTTTAAAGTCATAAATCCAGCATATACTGGGTAATTATTTTTTTGATAGAAAAAAAAAACCCAACAAAACCAAACACACCACATAGCTAGCTTAGGCAAAACAACATAAACAAGGTTTCAATATTACTCTTTCCATGCACCACCTACTTTCCAAGTAGGTCCATCATTCGTGGTTGGTTTCAACTACTCCTTAACTTTTTGGGATTAAGAAAATTTTGAATCAATGTCTCTGATCCTTGCTAATTTTCTTCTCTGATGCCTGGTTGCATGGGCCCTGCTCCCTTGGCATGCTCAGCTCTGCCATAACTTTCTGCCTTGGGACTTTCTGTCCCTTAATGCTCACTTGGCCACTATGATGGCACACTCTTCTCCTAGCTCCATATAATTTTATCTGACTCACTCTAGTTGAAGAGACAAACTAGACAATTAAGAACACACAATATATTAGGTCACGGCCATCACAGAAGCCTAATTTAAATGAAAAGTAATTTAAAAGTACAAACTTTATATTATATACCAGGACTGAAGTCCTGAGAAAATCATCCCAATATATTTTCTTGGAACACAAGAAATATAGTTCCATAGGCATTAAATAGATAGACAATTTAGCATAAAGATGCTGATTCTAGTGTAATTCTTTATTTTGGCATATTAGCAATAAATGAGTTGAAATAAATTCAGGGGGTAATTACAAGGAAAAAAAGATTATCAGCACACACATCACTGAAAGTTGATATTTAGAAATGTCCATTATATGACCTAATGATTCATGTGTATAACTTGACATACTGAGATTAATCTACCACAGCAGTTTATATCTCCGCGGAATTTGAGTTGAGAACAACTGCCTTTGATGTTTGAGTATAATTCTTTGAAACAATATTACAACAGATGAAGAGCACCAGTGGTTTTGGTGTCACAATATGTGGAACATTATTTACTGAATCTGTTATAAGGGAAAAAAGTCTACTGCTAGCAGAATGCCCCGTTTATTTGTACCATATCACTAACAATCAATGAAAACCCAACATATATAAAACAGAAGGTGTTGCAGATGTTGCATTTTATGGGGTTCACTTTTTTTTCCTTCAAGTAAATGAATTTTAAGAAATAAGGAACTTTTTTTTAACAGAATAAGGATATAAACAGTATTTCAGAGCAAAACAAATTCACATCAATCTGCCCAAACTGCGACATATGGAAGAAGCATCATGTTTTTCTTCCCCTGGTGAATCTCACTTCCAACAGATAAGCTTTCAGGGACTGTCTGAGTCACAAGTTACATTTGTATTGTTTTGTTTAATACCTCCAAATAATTCATTATCCACCGTCCAATAATTCTGGTGACCACTTTTCTACCTATTAAGACTTTTGGTCTATAAAACATCCTGTGGCAATGAGCTTGTCATCGTAATAACAGTTGTACTACTGATGTTGACAGTAATTCAAAGTTGTTTTGAAATGGGAGTTTGTAGCAGACATGTCTGAATTCAAATACTGTGAGGTTTTTTCCCTTGCCTTTGCTAGATATTTGTATTTTCTGACCTCTGGATCAGGTTGTTTTCAGATTTGTTTATATATTGGTTTAGTCAAATGTCTATGCAGCACAGTAGAAAAGCAATAAACAAAACTCAGAAAAAAGCTATGTTCTTTTTAGTAAGTGTTAGTGCAATTTTACTTGTCCTTAGTGTTGAGCTTATTTCCTGTCTGGCAGGCACTAGCAGTATTTCACTTTTTCATTAAAAATAGAGAGGAGAGATAGAGATATAAAAAAAAGTGAGGAAGATGTAGTAGATGACAGATTACAATACTAATTGATGTAGTGTTGTAACATGCCACTGGGATACTGTATAAAGCCGCCTGCCTTTGAAAACTGCAGTTCAGCTACTGCTGTTTGTGTACATGAACAGTGATAGAATTTACTTTTTTTGTAAGTTATTTGATGGAGTTAAGATGAGAGGAAATGATCTTTCAGTTATATGAACTGCTCACTGAAACTACCAAATATCACTATGTGATTCCTTCCTAGTGATTTTCCGTTACAAAACTGGAAACAAAATGAATTTTAGTCTTAGAAGGAAATGGCTACTGAAACGATGCTCCTCCCATTCCCTTCTAGCAAGTCACATTTATAAATCATTTATCTCATATAAATTTCCAATCTCAAGTTTGTCCATCATCTTCATTTGGTTTTAGGAAAAATTATTTATGAGGTGCGTTTCTTATTTTACGTTATGCATTTGCATAAGTATTTCTGAAGAAATTTTTTTAAGGTTGAAAATTTCATGTAAAGCCAGTGGTTTTTCACTTGTATGAAAGTGAAATGTGCTTAGGAAGTGCATTTCCTTGTGTAAATAAGTGCTGTAGCAGTCAAACCCCTTTAACTGCTGGCCACTGCCTTTCTTCACCCTACTCATTTACTACTTTCTTTCAAATGCTTAGTTCACCTCAGATGCTGAACAAGCTCTTGTAGCACACTAAGGCATCAGGAAGCTAACCTGGCCACCAAAATAAAAGTACCTTTGATAACTCAGCATGCTGAAATTTCTCAGTAATGGGCCTGATGGGCATCAAAACCAGAAAAAGAGTAGGGAAGCATATCTTTGATATGTATTTGCTACGTTCAGTTTAGATCTGCAGCCCAAAGTATATGCTTGGGCTCATCCAGGAGGTAGTACTATTCAAGGAAATATTTTTACCTGGCAATGGATAGCACTCTACAAAAAAAGGACTTCACTGATAAGAGATGACCTGCCTGAATCAGTTGATGGTAATGAGAACTATGGGAAACCCAAGAGTTAGTTTGCCTCATCAGAAGCACAAATGTAACTGAGAATGGATGATGACCCACAGCAAGCTTGTACCAAAAATCAGTGTTCATTTTGTGAAAGGGGTGGGTCTTTTTAAAAAAAATCATTTCTGGGTATATGTTTAAATTGCATAGAAACTTCCCAGTACCTGGAACGGAGAAATCACTTTGAACTGGGATCAAAGTGCTGGATAGCTATCAGGTATGTTATTTCTTTGTTTCTGTCACTAAATTTAGAAAATAGTGCATTTGGCAGAATGAACTAATATTCTTTCACTTGAAAATTCATCAAGTATTAGGGCTCACAGACCCCACTCATGTCTTTGCCCATGGGTGGCCACTCAGAAATGAAACAGAGATGAGGGACTTTCTACCAAAAGCTTTAAGTCCTTCACTGTTTGGTGAAGCTGTCCTTGGCTGAAGTCCAGCGCCTGTCGTGGAAATTTACTTGTATGAGATACTGATTAATGACAATTGTCTCATGATGGCAACTGTTAACCAGAATGTTATTGGTATCCACATTGAAAATTTCAATTTTTCCACAATTTAATTTAAATAAATGTTATAAAAGATAAGCGGCAACTTGGAAATAAAGTATAAAATTTGTGTGTTTCTTCCACGACAGATTGCTTTCATTGCAAAATTTGGTCAGATACCCATTCTGTCCTCAGTGCCTAAGTATCTTGAATCCAGCCAGTTTTAGCTAATTAGTAATTCCTGTAAGTATATTTTCTTCTATCAGGAAAACCATATGTTTAGGGAGAGTTTTGTAGTCTTGAAAACTGTTTTGTGTTCTCCAAATGCCTCTGGACGCTGGGCGTGATTATTGAAGCATTTATGTCTGGTGATATCTTTTCTGTTGTCAACCCCTTTTTGGCCTAGTGGTTGTATATCAGTAAATGAGGAGAGTATTTGCATGATTCTAGCTCTTTTGCTTCTAGTTGCTGAATTCAGGAAGTACAGATTTGAAAAGGTGAATTATAGGTGAATTATATTATTGCTTTTATGTATTAATGGTGCCTATGAAGGGTCTCATTAACACTCACAGCATGGAAAATTCCTGCAGCTACCCTACAGAGCACTGGAAAACACGACTGCTGAGCAGGCTTTATTGTTTATGCTTCATTTTTCTAATTTATTCTCTTAAAGGGTAGTTTTGCAACCTGCATATGACAAATAAGATAGCATATGGGAAAAAAAAGAACTGGACAAAGGCAGCAGGAATACTATTTTCTTTTATTTACCACAGGGGTGTTTTTTTATGATTTATTTTGGGAGTGAGGGTTTCATTTTAATTGTATTCTTGTGAATATTTAATTTCCAAGCTGGCATTTGGTGTATTATAAGAGCAGCAAGCAGTGATAAAACATCTTGTTGAAATACTTGCACTTGGGAAACTGAATTACATATGTGCAAGAATATATATATTTTATCACAGAGGGTTTTTTAAGTTATAGCATGTTTTATACGTGTTCTTATGAAGTTATTAAACCAAATCTAATGCTACTACTTCTCGTTGATATTTGAGGGCAATTTTGTAAATTGAAACGATTTACTTTAATTAAAAATTATTCCCTTTTAGAACAAGAAGGAAAAATATTTTTACACTAAAAAAAGGGCTTACTTCCTTCTCCTATCAGTAAGAAACAGGCTATACCCTGCAATTCAGTGGTTCCATGTGTATACATTAAGTGGCAAGGAAACAATTTTCTTCATTACCTGTCATAGTGCTTTGGACTGTTGTATAGGACAGAGTGTCTACCCCTTCCTGTCTCGCAATTGCGTTCCTAGATGTTTAGCTGGAAGAGCTGAATGGGTTTTTTTGTGCTAGAAGTGATACTTTGGTTGCTCAATGAGACAGCAAGCACAGAGGCAGGGCAGTGTTCGGGCACAGGTTACCCTGAAGGCATCAGTGCTCAGTGATGGACCCCAGTGCATCCGTGGTGAGCTGGGGCGTTGAACCTGGCGGTGGAGCCTGTGGCTGGCGTGGCGCTGCATCAGCCGCAGCTTTTGCTCAGGCTGCTGAAAACCTCTGCAGCTGACTGCATACACTGACTTCAGACATAACCTGATCGTTTATACAGATTTACTACCCGGATATCTGGGGACTTTTTGAGTAGGAGTTTCTTTGTTTGTAAGAGAAGGGGAGGGGCAGAAAGAAGGGTGCAGACAGCTGTGTCCTTGGAGGTGGTCATATTCCCTCTCAAGAAAACTGGAAAGTCTTGTGTTGACTCTAGCTTAAATCTTTCTTATTTTGTTTTCATGATGGAATTTTCTGTTTTTAATTCTAATATTTGCATGAATACAAATATTGTGTCTCTCAAATGTGTCCTTTTTCCAGCTTGTGAAATATACCGGTTGTTTAACTGATTGTTTTTCCCTCCATGCAGATAATCAATGTAACCAAATTGTGTGTGAATATTTCCTTGTGAAGGTTGTGAATTCAGTGTTCAATACCATGGTTTTGCAGATATATTATTACTGGATAAAGTCACAGGATCTTTACTGATTGAATGCATGTGTGTTTCTGTAAATAATTATGTATCTTGATACATTTACAAATAATATGATTTTTGCTTTGATTTTGAAATGTCATGTTATTTGGCTTAAAAAAAAGAGAGTAAAATAACTCCTTGAATTTCAAATAAGTGAAAATTTGGAAACTAGATGTTGCCATCTGTTGTTGATACCATGAAAATGTATGTGAGGAGCCTTTTGATTCCAGGTATTCCCTTTGCACTAATTCTTAATGTTCTGGCTTGTATGTCTTGAATTTCTCTTGGCATATCAGAGAAAGATCTGCCATAATTTTTAAATTGTGTAACTTGTGACTGTGGTACAATGAAGAGGAGTCCATGGACTTAATATCCTCTGGGAAATTAAAACATCTGTCTCTGCCTGTTCAAGAAAAGTGCAAACCCAAAGGTTTTCTTTGCCCCGCTCACCAAAAAAAAAGAAGTAACAATGAATAAATAATTAAAATTAATAAAATTTTAAAATAATAATTANTAAAAATAAAATTAAAAAAGGAAAAAAATTAAACAACAACTCAGACAGGTTTCCTAAGTCCTCCAGGAACTCTTTGGTCTTACTATTCTACAGCTAGTAGCACTCTGAATGGATCATTGTCATAAGGATATTTTTCAGCCTGGAGCAATTAAAAGATAAGGTTGTGTGGTCTCTAAATTAGAAGAGACTGTGAAAAATGTGACACTTTCAAATGATCCCTGTCATTGATCAGGACCTTCCAGGAACATTTTAAATATTCATTCCTTTACGAAACGGGCATTTTGGTGCTCCTTATTTAGAGAAGACTTTCTTAAAGTCAATGTTTTGTGGTTAGAGAAGAGGTGTAAAGTGATTCTAAAGAAAAATTCTATCCCCTCCAAAAAGTGTATTATATACTTTATGGTTTTTTGGTTTTTGCTGGTTTTATTTTCTAGCCTATATTGGTATCCATAGGGCAATGATTGTAGTTACTCTCTTTATATCCAGCTATATCTGATGTAAAACTAGCAAGCTTATAAGGCCCAAGGCAATATACACTAAAATGATGTTAGGTTGCAAATACATTTGTTTAATATATTTTTAATGGATTCAGCCATCATTTTTCCTTTATTGGACTGAGGCAATTAAACACCATCTTACTTTAATTCTTGTGGAATTACTACTCTTTTGTAATCTAATTTACTGAATACCTTTCTAATATTTACGATAAATGCTGAGAATAGCATACATCAAAAAGCTTTATTTCACTCAGTTCAAAGAAATGTTTACTGGTGTGAATTTAATGGAGATTTTATTGGTCAATAATTATGCAGTGGTACAAAGTATCACTAACCAAGTGTAGATAATGTGATTTTTAAAAAATGCAACAGTTTTCTTGACTTCATTAGTTTAGGTGTGCCACATCTTAGAGCTACTCAGCAGAGTTGGAAGAATTGAATTTTGCCCCCTTGAGAGCAAAGATAAAATGCCTTTTTTTTTTTTTTTTTTTTGTATTCATCTAATGAATTGTAAAATTTTGCTGAAGCAGAACAGCTGCTGTTGCCTGTCCTCCCTCCCCTGCCCACTGGCACGATGGCCTCTTTTATGTGAACTCACTGCCCCAGCAACAAGCCAGCTGCGCTTGCCAGTATCCCAGCCTCTGCAAATGTCAGATGTCTGTACTCCACACCTTTGCACAATGTAAGGACATTGATAAGAAAGGGACATAAGAGGTGCTTCACTTTGTCCCTGATCACCAGGCAACTCACTGACTGCTCAGCATCTCTCTCCATGGGCTATGGATAGACTAGAGGAAAACAACTACACAAGCCTGCGCCCCACAGTGTGCCAGCCCGTCTCATTACACAGCACTGTGCTCTTGTTAGGGAGGGTGATGTTTCCATGCTCTCCTCCTCCACGTTTTGTTGCCTTTACTAGCCTGACAGTCCAAGTAATGGCCTTCTTTGATGACAGCTAAAAATAACTCTGGGAAAATATACAGCCCCACTCTGATTCCCTTGAATTTATTGACAACATAGCAACTGTGGATCCTTATTTGGAATGAATTAAATCCCTCATTTGACGTTTGCCAGGACAATGTTGTTCATGCCTATGGGGATAATTTACTGGTACCTTAAGTCAGACAAATTTCACTCTTAGTAGACATATTCCTATTTTACTTCTTCCATATTCAGATTTAGATCAGAATAAATTTTGTGGTCTCTAACGAAGAAACACTCAGTGTGTTTAATTTTTTTTAATGATCTGAGGTTTGTGTGAGAACAGCTTTTAAAATACCAGTGTAAATTTATTCGCTGTAGTGTGAATTGGCTCTTTTAGGAAGATGGCACCAATTAGGGCTTGGAAGGGTGAGGTTGGAGAGTGTGAAGAATTGGCCAGATTTGGGAAAAGAGATACAGTTTGGCAGTTTTGGCAGAGTAAGTAAAATATTTCAGATATGGCTCAGCTAGGAGGCGTGTCTAACAGGGGATGGTAGCCAAAGGGAACTTGATCTCTCTAGTAGAACTTGGGCTACCTAACCAGTGAACTGTATATTCCTCTAATGTTAATTTTTCAGGATGAAATGCTGTCCCACTGAAGTCAGTGAAAAGTGTTGACCTAGTAGAATTTTTTTTCTTACATATTTTAAAGATCTTCTATAGAAGGCTATGATCTAACCTGAGTGTACCTTTGATATTTTACTGTTTCTGTCTAGCTGCTTAGTTTCCAGCTGTGTGTCTTGGACTTCTTGAACCATGCAAGGATTAAATATACTGCTTGAATAGTAAAAGTGCATAGAGAGGACCCCGAATAAAATTGCATGCTGTCCTTTGTATAAATAGTGAGAGACATTTCATCTTCTTTGGAATTCATGCTTCAGTCATATGTACCTGTTTTTAGTGTAGTGAACCACACACTCATCCATGCAGCTTGTTTGTACCTGGAAGAGTCATTACTTATTGATGTTTCCCAGCATTAGGTCTGACAAATGAGTAGGAAAATATTTGGTATCCAGAAATAAAGGCATATATCCCAAACTGTTAATTAAATTTAAAACGTCATTAAATATTTTTAGCAGTTTACTTGTNTTTTTTTTTTTTTTTTAGAATGTGTGTTTTCATTCTTTATCCAGATAGTTTTAAAGGAGCTGAATCAATTCTTGGATTTAGTAATCATTAATTACTCATTAATTTTTCAGTCAGTGATTAGGGTTTCTTGTTTTTTTTCATATTTGCTAAATAAAAAAGGCAAGAAACTATGGGTGAAATAGTTCTAGCATTTGCATTTAAAATGACTTATGAAATGAATTGATTCTTGGAACATTCTGGTTTGCAATCATATCTACTAGTTCCTGGTGTCTCTCCCGGTATTAGTGAACAAAAATAACATGATGCCATAAATACCAAAGGCTCTTGTTTCCTTCAACTAACTATATATATGTTAAAAATACAACTTGAAAAGTGAAGAAATCTTAAGTTTGTATAAGAATAGTGAATACCTGAGAAAACCTTGGAGTATCTTCTTCCTGGAGCTTGAGATAAAAACACAAGCCCTTCAGGTAGGTGAAATCTGTAAACCTAAAGATATATATTAAAAATGTCTGTGCTACACTGACAAGTTAAAAGAGCTTTTAATGACATAAAAGTTTTACTTACATCTTTATAGACTAAAGTCTTTCATTGACGCAGAACTGGAAATTAAATATCATGCGAGGTTGAGGTCTGGAGCGTAGAAACGCAGGAGCATCTGTCAGTATTTAATGGCTGTCCGTTCTCTCTGCTACCCCTCTGCCTCCATTTGTTTACTAGAATGATTAAATACATTTTAGAGATTCTTAACTAAGTTAGAAACATTTTAGGCTTTTATCTGCACTCTCTCCTCAGTGATGGTGCCACTCAGTCTGCTTTTATGTAGGTTGAAATCTACATGGTAACAGCTTTCAGATTCAGAACTGCTCAGTCCAAGCCAGCAATGCTCGGTGAGGGTGGCAACTCTTGTAAAACAGCCTAATGCTCTCAGGCTAAAAGCATTCTTTAAGCTACGTGATATCATTATTCTGTCATTCCCCCGCCCCTTTTTCTGCATTTTCACTAAATAGAAATTATCCAACATCGGCTCTGCTATGAGAGGAAAAGGTTACATTTTTTAATTTAAAAAATGTGAGCAAGAAAATGGCATCCTGTTGTCAGATCTCACATTTGTGCCTATTGCATATTATAGTACTCTTTGTTATGATATTCAGTGGTCTTCTGATCAACAATTTTAGTTACAAATATTCTGTAAAGAGAGCTTGAAATCCCACTATTATCTTTTGAATCTGTGGCAGGCATTTTTTTACCTGCAGGCTGCTTGCTCATGTGAAAGCGAGCACATTTTACATTTAAAAGCACTTCAGCTTTTTGCCTGGAGTGAGTTTCTCTTGCAGCTGGCAAAGTCAGGATGACCTCAAGGCTTTAGGAATAAATATGTTTGCTGTTTTCATTTTACTAAGTATGGAAATTGATAAACATAAAAATTGTCTTCTAGAAAATAAAACGCTGAATATGCCCTGAAATTAAAACAACCACAGATTAAAAATAACTTTTGTCTGATACGCCATCTTTATAATATGATGTAGCATATATAATTGTAAAAAAACAATCTAATTTATGCTTATAAAACATGGTTTCAAGTCTCCAACTCTTAGCTTAATTTCTCAGTTTTTTAGAGCTGCATCTATAAGCAGAAGCACTCTGGGGAGGTTTTATCCCCTCATGGATACATGGCCAACATTTGTGAGGTTAAGACTTTAATTTGGCCTATTATGAAGAGGAGCCAGATAAAATTTAACTGTTTACTCAGCAGTGAGTAGTGTTTATGTAGTGAAGTTTGCTATTTTGTTGGGCAGACACAGTAATCAAATCAATGTTTTTCTTGATTTGATTGTGATTGATGGAGGAAATGTCAAAAAATGCAATTAAGGAAGAGAGGCTATTATATTCTTTAGAACATGAAGCATAGTGTTGAGGTAGTTGGTGTTTTGCAACAAAAGAGTGTATAGTATATATTCCTTGTCTTTAAATTTCCATTATATTTTTTGTCACATCTTTATGGCATCTTTTGTTGCATCTTTTTAAAGAAGTAAGGCCATTGATGTAATTGTGTTACATAAAACTTGTATTTAATTCAAATATTTTGAGTGTGTTGTTTTTGTTTGAATGCATTTTCAGCATTTTTTTTAATAATAAATAGTGGTTTGCTTTAAAGGATATAATTATTTTAAACTTTCATAAAGACCATTTTAGAAATGTGAGCTAGATGGTAATTCAGTTACTTCTGATATTGATTAGGTGAGTGTGTTTGACAGTTAGAAAGCTGTTTTTCCTCTAAATTCTATTGATTTAGGCAGCATACCCTAGACACTAGCAGTGGACTCCATTTAGTGTTGCAACATGCAAAGATTCTCATCTATAATGGTTCATTAAAGTATATTTTACTGATTAACATTTTTGTCTAGAAATTTTTTTTTTTTTTTTAAATATGAGTCCAAATCATATTCCTGCCTGTATTCTTGGGTTCTGAAATGGGACTGCCTCTTTGAAGCAACCGAGTTTCATTGGGTTCATATAGCTTATCAAAAACAATTTCTAAATATACCACTATCTTCAAAAATACTTCATAGCTAGTGGCCTGAAGTACATTATGCAGTGTCTGTGCTAACATGACTATGCTGTCTCAGCAACTGAGCATATTTAGAACTATTTTAGGCATCTTTTTGATCCACTGTCAGAAGAAAATTACTTGCAAAAAATTAATGTTATAGGTGTTATCCATATTAAATATATACCAAAAAAAAGTAGACTGTGTATCTACAGAAAAGAGTTAATTCCTTAGTCATTGCTATTGTCTTCAACAAGGGCATAATTCATAGATTTCTGAGGCTGTTCAAGTTCTGATGAAATGGACTGCCTCAGTACAACTTCAAACTTCTGTTCGTGAATTCATGAATATAATTTTTTGTTTCATTTTTGGTTGTCTGATTTTCTTAATTAAGGAAAAGAAGTGACAAGAATGTTAATGAAACAAGAAAGTATCTCTTTTTTAAATTAAAGAAATTATCAAGGAAACAGCCAGATTGTTTAATGTTATTTAGTCAGTTAAAAAATAAGAATTAGCAGAACATTGATGGCCAGGTTTAAGAAGATATTTCTGTGCCTAAATGCATGAAGAGGAAAGCAGCATCTGATTCAGTTCTAGGCAGGCCCCTGTTTGCTGTTTGCGCATGAACTTTCTCAGCTTCTACTGTGTCCAGGGATGACCTACTCCATGTCTAGGCTTAAGAGCAAAGCCATCACTCCTGTTAAGACAATGAATTAACAGAAGCATATTCCCATATCTGCTGTCAGAGAGAAGCAAGAACAGACCAGATTTCTGAGGAGGACAAGCTAAGAGCACCCCGTGCCCATCGAGAGGTGCAAACATGGGGGCCAAGCCAAGATTGGGTATCGTGGTCCATCCACAGCACCAACACAGCAAGTGATGAGCCAGGGACCATCACAGAGTCCTGTCAGCAGCAAAACTGAAGGGACCAGAGACAGGCCACAGTGGGAGTGCCCACAGTCTGTGCTTTGAGAGGGCTTGGGACACGTGTCCCCGCAATGGCTGGGACAGAGGCTGCAATAACATGAGGCTGGCACCGAGTAAGGGGAGTCAAGTAGGGACACTAAGACCTGTTTGCCCTCAGGGCTCAGACATTTGTCTACAAAAAAATGGCAGTGCACCACTAACAGTCGAGTGGTTGTATTTTTTAAGTGTACATTTAGAGCCAAATGGCATCTTGCTTTTTTATCACAACATGTAAATTAAGTTTCTTAACAAAATTCCCATAAAACTAGCAAATGTGAGGTGCCAGGTTTTGCCCTTCAGTTTAACAACTTGCTAGTCATTCTGAAGTATGTATCAACATAGAATTTAGTAGTATCTGGTACCTAATCTTTGTCTTTTGAACACAAATTATAATGCCAAGTTTTTAAAGGCAGTTGAAAAACAGGTTGTTAGTCCCAGCAGGCCTTTTTTAAGCACTCAAGGTTTTGTAAAAGGGGGTTCTCTAATGAGCCCTTCTGGCATCTTTGTTTATGTACATAGATTAGATGGATTTAAGAATTATCTTGAATAGAATCAGAGAGAGTTCATGAGTTCTGCTGATCTTGTTTCCAAAATAGCCCAAATAACACACAGAAACTGTAAAACTAGAAGCATAAGTTACCATATTACTTGTTGAAGTCAAAACAGATATAAATCAGAGATTTTAAATAATGCTGATAGCTTTGTCTGATGACATTTTTGTTCAGGAGTTGACAGGATAAGTAGACAAATTCTAAACCTTCTTTCAAGATTATAGTAATGTTACAACAATCAATTTCTTGGCTTCAAATTTTTGCACTTCTGGAGAAGTAAAAATATGTGGAGAATTGTGTTAAAACTGAAAAAATCCTACAAGGACCAATAAATTAGGGAGTACAGAAGATTATCTAGGGCTTAATTGGAAAAATGTCGCTATTTTTCTTTCACCTGATAGTGATGAGAAATCCCTGACATTACTGTCACTGCTTAGATCTCTGTACCTTTGACAGTGGTGATCTTTCAGCTTATGCATTTCCATTTCTTATACCTAAATCCATTTTTCATTTTCTCGTACATGAAAGCATAAAGGTTTGGGATTATTGGTGTAGTTCTGTTACCATTAAAGTTAAAATGTTACTGATAATGAACAAGTAAGAACACAGAAACTCAAGAACGGATTGATATCATGAGTGTTTTGCTTTCTCAAGAACTTTTTATCATTATTATTCATTCTAATAATATATATTTTAAAACAATCCCTGTGTATATAAAATTCACAGAGGAAATGTTTTTAGTTTGCTCTGCTTCACTTTCTTTCTTCGGCTCAGAAGTGCACCAAAGTCAAACTACTAACTGAAGAAACCCAAACGTTATATGATCAAGCTATGCATTTTTCTTGTGGCTTCATTTTGCAATTTTGTGTGCTGATTTCATTACTGTGTTTCCAGCCTGTAAAAACAATGATATGGAAATGTTCTTGTTTCTGGGATCATATTTATTGCATAGAGCCATAGAATCATAGAATGGTCTGTTTAGGTTGGAAGGGACTTTGGAGATCATTAAATTCCAACTGCCCCACCATAGGCAGGGAACATTCCACTTCCATTTATTTCTGAACTTATTAACTGGAGCAGCAGGTCTTCCACAGAGCAATGCAGTGTGGTCACATCAGCAGGACTGTGCAGTTTGCTATTCTCAGCTGGAGTTCTTTGATTGAATTAATGTAAAGATCACACTGAAGGGCTTACATGCTCATTTTCAAGATAATGCTGTATTACACCAAAGATACAATACTTCAGGCAAAGAGAAGGAACCTTCCTGAATCAGATAAAATGATGGCTGGGTAATTTTTTTTGTGAATAGTCTACTTTTTCTTATTGTTGTTACAACAAAGAAAAAAAAATCTGCATCCTTAAGGTTTAGCCCTCTTTTATATTTATGTGCTCTTTGAGTTTGTAAGATAAAGGTTTGTCCCACGGTAATTGTACATCTCTAACATGGCTATGACTATTATTTCTAAACACGGGATAAGATAGCATTAAAACATTCAGTAAGTAGAGAATTTACCTGTCTAGTATATGGAAAGATACTATCCTTATCGATGCCTTTGATTTAGAAATACTCATTATTGAGAAAGTGTAGTATGAATGACTGTCTTCTCAGAGAAAAGAAAGAATATCAGTAGTAACGGTTGCAGTTTGCAAGACTAGTTTCTACTCTAATGATGTGAAGGTTTACGGTGTAGTGACCTATAAAACTGGCTCCCATCCAAACCTCCTGTTTCACAGTTGCTGCTGGACTGTTTGCCTAGCAACATACTTAATGGACCCGTTGGGAATTTAGAGTTACAGCTAAATGAGTGCAGAATGCTGAAGAGAAAGACCAATAGTTCAGGTAAAGGAAAAAAGAAGAGAAGAAAACATTTTGTCTGACAGAGTCCTGAAACTGAGTCATTTTGCACAGAAACAGCTCCTTTCACTTGCTTTCTAGATATATGTTAAAAAGTTTTTACTATAAGGGTAGGAAGAGAGGCATCTCTTAATTTTATTATCGTAAAGTATTATTTTTTACTTTTAATCCTCCCTCACCCTCTCAAATTTAATGAAGCCTTGGTGGAAAGAAATTTCAGAAGTAAAATGAGTAAGACAAAAAAGATTTAAAAAGCCTGGCAAAAATAAGCAAGGGTATTTCTGTTGATAATGGATGTCCTTGATTCTTTTTCTCAGTCTTTCAAGAAAACTGCCATCTAATAAAGATTTCTATGAGCCTGACCACAAAATTAAAAAGGAAGAAAAATGTCTTTAAATGTTTTATGTAGTGTCTTAGGTGACCATCTTAGATACAAATCAAAACAGAAAGCAATTCTTTATATAGGGAGGTAGTACTTTTAGATAGTTGAAATCTAAATAAAGTTTTATTTAATTTTTTTCTAAATCTCCCTCCTAGGTACAAATCTCAGTTTGTTTTCAAAAGGTATAATCTCTATTTTTTAAAAAAACTTATTAAATAAGAGGTTTTGCAGTGTTTCAAGTGACAGATAGTGTTTAGAGGTAATTTGCATTATTTTTTCATAATTTATATTAATTGGTTAAACTAAAAATGCAAAACTTATTTTTTGTGACCTTTTGAAACTGCATTATAACATTGAAACAAAAGGTACTCCATATTTTATTATTTTAATTAAAAAAAACTGTACTGTTTGAACTATATGCTATAGTTCAACAGTAATTTGAGCTCAGCGACTGAAGCTCTGTGATTTGTAGGATGTGAGGCTAGATTAACGCAGTAACTTAGTGTCACTTTAAAAATCTAGCAGTACTGTTGTAAGATAATCATCAGGCTCATCAGGCTCATTCTATGCAGAAACAACTCAGTTACAGGGCAATATTTTTTTACATGCAGTGCTGAAAAAACATATACATAGTACTTCAAGTTTTGCTTGGATCTGAAAATGGGCTGCTTTCATTAGGCATGGAGTCAAAAGGCCAGAATGCCCTCTTGTACCTTAGTGTCCTCCCTGCAGGTCGTGTTCACTGCCCTCTTTATTACCTGGATTTCCTGGTGAGGAAGTGAGGAAGCCAGAATGAATAAGGGGGGAACCTGAGCAGATTATCCAGATTAGATTATNGGGGGGGGGAGTGGTGTTTGTTTTATTTTGGCTTTTTTTGTTTGTGTGGTGTTTTTTCTGTTGTTGTGTTTGTTTGTTTGTTTTGTTGTTGTTTTTGGTTGGTTGGTTTTGGGTTTTGTTTTTTTTTTTCTTAGGAATAGTTGAGAACTGACTATGGTTGAGAAAGGCTTGTCCCTCAAGAACTATTCCCAGCACTTTTGTATCCTGGCTATCATAAATGTGGAAGTTATGCCTTAGATTTAGCTAGTTTTATTTGCCCCCCTGCAGCCTCTCCCCCAAAATTTGCCTTGTTCGTTGCTATTGATTTGTCTTCACATGAAGCTAAAGTGGAGCACATCAACACCAGCAACCAGTCCAGATTCCTCCGCAGAGCCTTCCTACCCTCCAGCAGATCAACACTCCCACCCATCTTGGTGTCACCTGCAAACTCACTGAGAGTGCACTTGATCCTCTTCTCCCAATCATTGGTAAAGGTAGTGTTGTGAGATTCATTATAAAAATACCCATGTTAATTAGTTTTCAGCACTTGATGACCTAAATAAATAAATATGTATTTCCTCTGCTTTTTTTTGAAGTTAGTCAATGCTCTCTAATATTTCTATATTCTCAGCATCATGGAGAAAAATCTGTGGGAGGACAGATAGAGATAGTGCTGCTGGCAGTCTTGCCCCCGATCTATCGTATATTACCAAAGAGTGGGAACGGCCTTGCCCTCACAGCCATGGGTGTGATAAAAGAGTGGGTTAGCTGGGAGAGAGTCAGCTGGAGTCTGCTGACTGCTGTAAGGAGGAAGGGGCAGGAGGTTGCGTGAGGGACAGATAAGGTAAGATGCTATATGGGGGACAAACAGGGTTCGGTGGAGTAAGGGATAGGAAGGAGTTATCTGGTCCTGTAGAGGAAAGACCTAGGAAAGTGTACAGAGAAGGAGTCTACATTGTATGGAGCTGCCCATGGGAAGGGTACAGAGAAAAGATCACTGCACTAAGAGGTTACTAACTGTCTGATGCTTGAGGCCTTCTTTGGTGTCAGTCATACCTCCACTGTCATTTTTTTTGTTTTCTATAAACATTGGCAACTAGCAATATACTTTGGAAAAAGATGGACCGGATTCTGAATTTGCTGGTATTTTCAAATTGAAAGAAGTTTCATATCCCTGTGCAGAAAAATGTATTAGTTGACTGACTGACAGTTTAGTGTGTCTGCAATTGTTTTCTTCAGAACAACAGATATATTAGAAAATCAATTTGTAGGCTGGTACAATACAGAAAAGTACCATAATTGATGGTCCAAGGTAGTCTGAAGAATTTAAAAATGGACATAAAGAATTCAAAGAAGACATGTGATACAATATATTCATAAATTTTTCAGAGTTGTTCTAGGTAAGGTCAAGAGAAGCCTGGTCAAGCTATGAAGTTAATTTTGAGCAGCAAAATCTCCACAAGTGCAACAAATCAAAATTATCCTGCGATTAATTTCCAGTAAATTTATATATATTAAAAAAAAAAAATCTGGATTTTGTTTCTCTAAGGCAGCATCCATCTTATTAGTTGAATTTATTTATATTTAGGCTAATCTAATTACAGGACCATACATAGTCCTGTAGGAAAAATAGGTCATTCATGAGAAGTTTGAGGAAATTAAGCTAGAAAGTTTCTACAACAGTTGAAATTTAGTAGCCCACAGAAAGTATTTTTTTGCATATTTTGGCTTAATCAAAATGTGGCAGCTGTAAACTGGGGTCACTTTTTGCTTCTGTAGTTGGTCAGTCTGCTTAGTAATAAAATACTTCATGGAAACAAGTAGATTGTTTTCTCACAAGAATTTCACATGTGATTTATTTCCTTCATCAAATGCTTTTTCTCATTTAGCTGTTCTTTATAATATAAGAGATATATAAATAACTTACAGTTCTAAAATTCATTGCTCTAATCCTGGCATGGTGTATGACAATACTGCATCTTATTTTGTATTATAAATTACTGTGCCCAGGAGTTACAGAATAGAACTATAGTGATGGCTTTAGTTTATGACCACAGCACTAATTTCATCTTACTGTTGCAGAATAGTATTTGTCGTAATTTCTTGCTTCTTTTTCACAAACTTTTCTTCTTTTGATATTTTAAATCTACTTCCTTCCTTGTTAAAAGGACAAAACAGGTTCTTTAAATAACTGCAGTTGTCACTGGACAAGAAAAACAAGACTTGGCCTTTTTCTAGATGCAGCTAGCAGGCCAGCACAAATTGTATGAATAGAAACATTTCAAATATATAAAATTATGAAATTTTGAAGATTATGAGAACAGTTCAAATGAATAAAAATTAAATCACACAGATTTTATTATCTCAGAAGATACAGAGTAGATCTAAATTTTTACATTATTTAAGAAAAAACCCAGAATCATTGCTACAGAAAGACTTGCTCAAGATCAAGTGACGCCTTAATTATTCCCAAGGAAAGTGACAGGCTCCATTAAAATTGCCTTATTGCTATTGATTTTGTACAGATGGTACTCATATACTGGGATAGTAATTCTAAGATTAGACTGGAGAGATAAGATAAATGAACGAGTAAGGCTGAGAGATCTTTTACTTAGTATAGAAATTTAGTATGTAAATTAATATCTTATAATAATGTTTAGGAATGACACTATTGAAGAAGAGAAAAAAAATATGTGTAATATAAAATTAGTTTAATGAGAAAGTATCATGGAAGATGGAAGAACTCCAGAAAAACAGCCAAGGTGAATAGGCAGACTAATGGAATGTAGAAATTCATTAGTAACAGATGAATAAAAAAGTAGTAAGCTGAATTACTCTAAGAGTTCCTAAGTGAATTCATTAAATTTATTATTGCCATATAGCCAGGTAGAATGATGAATACAGAGAGAGATTTTCTTGAGGAGAGAGATTTAAAATCTCCAACTGTTTCATTTGGTCAGTAGGTGAATAAAAATGTTCTCTGGAGAAGTGTTAAAAAATAATGATTGTTACAAAGAAAGTAATGGAATTGTGCTGGTTGCTGCCTCTGGGAACACAGTAGCAAAGATAACTTTGAGAAATTCAAAAGCCACAAAATTCTAAACTCCATAATTAAGTAATTAATTAATTTTGTCTTTTCACATGTGTTCTTAACTTCTGGAATACAGGGCATCACTGATACTGAGGAGAATTACTCAGATATAAAATACTGTCTTTATTTGCTTATTCTTCCTGCCTTCTTTTCCAGAACAAATTCTGTCAAGTGCAGATATACTGGCAGCTGTAAATAAGTGGCCTTTAGCAGACAGGTTAGCCTGTGTGGCTTCTCAGCCAAATTGAAGCTGTGTCTGAGTCTGTGTGTACTTAACCATATACAGGGCAAATTGATAAACATACATTTAATGCAGCATAAATGCCATTCCTTAGAGGAAAGCAAGAACAAATTAAATGTATACTAGGTGGTAAATAGGGAGGTGTTTAGCATGTACTATTTATTAATATCGACTGCTTAGCAAGAGCTTCTATTTTAAAAAATGTTTTAAAATAAAAGATTTTGAGCTAATAGGATAGAAATTCCATTAATTTTCCTTGTTATACAAAAGGTAGTAATTTGATTTTATGGTAAGAGTAGTGTTTGTGTAGTCATTCTGCAGTAAAGTAGTCATCTTGTAAATATAAATAAATACATGCTAAAGTTTCATGAAATTACGTATTCATCTTTTAATGTGTCTGTGTTGCTTAGCTTGCATATTGATAGCTAAACTGATACCACTAAATTCATACCTTTGTGGGGTTAAATTTCAGTGAAATAGTTTTCAAAGGATAACTCCTTTTTTGTAGCATTCTTGTAGGTGTTATAGAGTGTAAGGCTTTTTGAGGCATAAATTTTAGTCTAGTTATTAGTTATTATAAAGCAGTTATTACTGTAAGCCATGTTACTAACCTTTTCAAACTCTCTAATCTAGAAAAAAAATCTCTATTCTTCAATGTAATTACAGTTACTTGATTTCTAATATGGCCATTTTTACCTTTCCTGCTCTTTTTCTCTTGCTTGTAGAAAAATCTTCTGACACGCTGATATTAATATCTTAGGGGAAAAAGACGGTGTTGCATGGCAGCCTAACTGACTGTAAATATAAGAGCTATTATTTTTTCAGGGTTAATATTGAATTTAGCAATCCATATGGAATAGTACTTGCGTATTGCCCAAAATGCTTTTCCAAGCTGCATATAGTTCATAAGACACTTTTAACCAAAGTACATCAGGTTTTTTGGTGTGTGTGAAATTCACTATTTCCCGATTTTTAGGAGAAATTTATTTAGTAAGATTTTCCATTGATAATGCTGCTTGTGCATTTATGTACTCAGAATCTTTTGAACACTTGACTATCTCATATTGAATATAGTGATGCTTGGTTTCTACTCTGAAGAGAACTTGATAGAGCAAACAATGCAGCCACCACAGCACTCCAGTTCTGAGTTTATAGGCACTTACATGCCTAAGTATGTGCAAAAGTTTATTCTAGTGTCTAGTCTTAAAGTCAGTGCTTGCTAGATTAAAAACATGTGAACATATCCTTACATATATTAGCCTTATAATTGAAATGCTGATCTTTGTTGATTTTGTTGTTCTCAATGAGGGAACCAAAGTTGTAACTTCTATTATTTGTAGTAGTTACTGGTTATTATAAGTAACATTAATGTATGCTACAGGAAATATGCATCTGTAATTTTTTTATATGCAATAAGCAGGGAAGAGATGGTGAGTTACTTATTCTCCTATGAAATTATCAGGAATCAATCCTTTGGCTTTAAATAAAAGGAAGAAAACAAGTATGAGCTAACTAGTAGCTCATAAAAATCGAGAGAATTGTTCAGTGTAACGTCTTGAGGCAATTAAAAAAAATGACATACCTAGTACACAAAATTTGAATAAGCAGTAGAAAATATGAATCTCTCTCTCTTGTTTCTAACTAGATACACTATATTGTATTGCACACAAGGGAAAAATATCCATCTACTTTATAAAGCAGTAATTCATGCTGAGTGGATATAAGCAGTCATTCAGTGAACAATTGGTTTTACAGTATTGTAAACTGGGTTGGAAACTTGGGCATTCATTGCACTATATGCAATTAAAATTTATATATAAAGTTCATATTAAAGTGGCTGTTTTATTAGGAAAATATTTTAAAGGTGATACTGGATGATCTTAAATGGGGAAGAGGTTCTTTTAGCAGTATCTACAAATCAGTTGAAGTGTGAAATCAGTGTAAGAGTGAAGTATATAGAAAAATGATTTTGAAAAATTACCAAATATTTTGACTTCCTGTGTTTAAATAAGTTAAGAACTATGAAAAATCTTTAAGTGCTTTGATATTTCCTAAAGCAATATGAAACATTTAATTAGTACTCTTTATAGTTTTTTTTTTTACTATAATATCAAAGTCTCACGCTTTCAAAGAGTTAAAAAAAAAAAAATAGAAGAGTTTCGGTTCTAAGGAAGCTTTAAAGGACATTTAGTTTTACCTGTGCTAGTGTCTCACCAAGTTCATTGCAATGAATGATCAACTTAATGCATGTTTAGTATGAAATTACATTAAATAAGTTGAACTTACTGGTCTGACTAGTATGGACCAGGAAGAACCTGAATCTGCAAGAGAATGGAGATTTCCTTGTCACTTACCTGTCTAATGCTTTATTGTGGAATTAAAAAGTAGATTCTGTGGGGGAGACTACCCAAGTCAAAGGTTTTGAATAAATATGGACTTAAATATTACAAATTCTTCCATCATTCGCAATAGCAATTTGACAAAAGGAATGAATTATTGGTGCTGTAGCATGATTCGCTTGTTAGTTTGAGGAATGAGGATTAATGGAGACCTATATGACTCAAGATTTTAAGAAACAGATGCTCTAAATATAATTAAATCATTGTCTCTCATATTTTCCATTCAGTTTCTGAAGGAAGCTAAGAAAATAACAGGAGTACAGATGAAGGTAGAGTTTAGACTGTCTGTAACCGTCTGGCAAGTGCTTTCAGAGGGGATGTCAAGATCATGGGCATCAGCTGTAGATGTAGACTACGGAAGTAGTCAAACAAACACACTAAACTGGCTTTTTCTGAGAGGATGATACCAAACTCAAGTTAATGTTTTTAATTATTGTTTCAAATGAAAGAGCATAATAATATCAGAAGGTAAAATGAAAATAGGTGTTTTTTAACAAAAGCTAATTAAGGTGTGTCTCTCCTGAATTGGTTCCTTAGGACATTTTGACTCTGGTTGGTGCTGTCAATTTGAATGATTATTAGGATCTCAAAGGTAGAAGCACAGGTTGTTCACTTTAGTAACAGGCAGTTCTTTTGCCTGTGGTAAAAAGTAAATTATTTCAGTGGTGTAGTGTGTTTGAAGTCCTAGAGAAAACTGGTCAAAGTGTTTGTCAGCATACGTCAGATCCAATAAGCCTACCCCTGATCAATCCTTATTGCCTGTGGTGGTGCTGTTGTGGTGAGAGTTTATTTTGTGCAGTACAGGGGAAAAATGTGAATAAGTTTGGGAAAGTTATCTTATGAAATATTTTTAATTAGAAACTCTTTTTAAACTAGAAAAGAACTTCTTTACATATATAGTGATTGTTGGATTAAATGAGTCATCACCTCAGATATTGTTACTTTGTAATTCTTTTATTGATAGGATAACCTTGGAAATTGTGTTAGAGATGCTGGATCCTATGAACTGCATGTTGCTGGCAGGATTTTTTTATTTAGTCTGCTTGTACCAACTTTGGTGCATTGTAGGACTCAGGGAGGCTCTTGTCCTGATGCCATAAATGAGATGTTACTGTGATTCTGTCTCCCAGGGTCCAGCTGGCAGTGAAGCTGAGCGTACATACTGCACAGGCAGAAGCATGCACCATGCAGAACACACACTTAACTGACCACACAGATAACACAGAAAAAAAGTTTCTGTATCAGCACCAGCATAAGCACACCAACATAAACAGCATGGATAGCCAAATGATGAGGGCAAGAGTTTGTTATTGTTCACATTCAGACTCATCCACAATATATGGGTTTTCTACAATCAATTATTCCACCCTGAATTTTGTCTCAGTGTCTTACAGTTGCTGGCAATAAGCTATGGGTCCCCGAGATCTGCAGTCCTTCTGGAATGTCTCATCCAACAGATTCTTCAGTTCAGCCTGGGGTTCTGTGGTAGATTTTGCAGACATACACACAGATTAGACAGTAAACTTACACAGAAAATAGTTGAGACTAGAGTTTAGTAAAACAGGCAGATTGTGGTGATCAGGTACAGCATTTTGCCAGGCAAATGTACTGACCAGCCCTGGCTTACATGTGAGTGGCCCCTTTCTTCCTTATGTTTTCGTTAGAATCATAAAATGGTTCAGATCAGAAGGGATATTTAAAGGTCTCCTAGTTCAACCCCTGTGGGCAGGTTTCTTTTTCATAGATTAGGTTGCCCAAAGCACTATCCAGCTTCACCTCAGTTGCTTCCAAAGATGGAGAATATGGAACTTGTCCACGCAACATGTTCCACATAATTTTTGAGCCAGGTAAGAGGCAGCCCTAGCAGAGGGAATGTGTTCCTGGATCCGATGGTCACAAACATACATGAGGCAAGCAAGGACATGAAGGTTGGAGGCAGCCTGAGTGGCAGTTTTCATGCATTGGTGGAATTTGCAGTCCTGAGGGATATGGATCAGGTATACAGTACAGTTAGGCCCCTGAACTTTAGGAAAGCAAAATTCCAGCTCTTCAAGAAGATAGTCAGTAGGATCCCCTGGGAGACTGACCTCAGGGACAAGGGAACAGATCAGAGCTGGCCGGTCTTTGAGGAAGTCTTCCATAGAGCACAAGAGGTGGAAATGCCCAGGAGCATGAAATAGGGCAAGGAAGGCAAAAGCCTGGCATGGCTGAGTAGGGACCTGCTGGTCAGACTAAAGGCAAAGAAGCAAATCCACAGGCGTGGAAACAAGGACAGGTAACCCAAAATGAGCAGAGAGGTGATGGTTGTTTGTGTAGGGATGGGGTGAGGAAGGCCAAGGAGAAGCTGGAACTGAACTTGACAAGGTACACAAAGAGTTACAGGAAGGGCTCCTACAGGTATGTTAACCAGAAAAGAAAGGTCAAAGAAGGGGTAAACAATGCTGATAAACTGGTAGCAACAGAGGAAGAGAAGGCTGAGGTACTCAACAACATTTTTGCCGTGGTCTTCAATAACAACCTCTCTTTCCATCTTCTGGAGTGGATGGACAGTGGGATGGGGACTGGGGAAGCAAAGTCCCTCCTCTGTATGTAAAGAACAGGTTCATGATTACCAAAGAACCTGAATGTACGTAAGTCTATGGGACCTCACAACATGCATCTGAGTCCTGAGGGAATTTGCTGCTGTAGTTGTAAAGCCACAAAAGATTCTGTGATGGTATGGAACAAAACCATACCCCAAGGAAATTAAATTTCATAACAATTGAAACAGTACATGAGGAAAGATTTTCCACTTTATAAGTTTCGTGCTTTTTTGGAGGAGAGATTATGTTGGTTGGTTAGAGCATAGCACTAGGAATGGTAAAGCCATGGGTTCAATTCCTGCACGCAACGTTCATTTGAGTTGGACTTGGTGATCCTTGTGGGTCCTTTCCAACTGAATATTCTTTGGCTCTGTGAATTTGAATCTTTTTCTCATGTTCATGGATTTATTCAAAATTTTTTACATTTCAGAAAAATATATGCTACTAATAGCTCATTACTCATGTCTGTGTTGGTAAAAAAAGAAGGAAACACTCATATATTCAGTTCCACTGTCTGCTGCTCTCCATTTATACAAAGTCATGCCATTTAGATATGTCGAAGAACATCATAATGAAAATGGTAGAGCATGAGAAAAGGCATGTAAGAAATTCCAAAGGATTTTGTTCAAAAAAGTAAAGTAAATATATTTGAAAAAAGTATAGCTACATGTTGAAAGAGTATGGAAATATCTGTCTTCATTAGGAATACATTTTTAAAATCTGGACATTTAAGAGGCCTAAACACCTACTGAAATTGTAACATCTCTTCAAGAACTCTTGTAAAAAAAAGTGAGAGGACATTCCTGTGTGAAACTTCAGAGTCATTTCAGCTAAAAAGTTTTTTGCTTCTCTGAACATGTTACATTGCACGTATATTCTGTGGGGATAAAGTTCCTCTGCAGAATTATTCAGGTTGGAAGATAAGTCATATATTCAACCTCATGCTCAAAATAGGGTCAATTATGAATCAGATAACTTTGCTTATAATTGTGTACCATATCTCCGCTACCTACTCCCAAGATATTTTTTCCTCATAATTCATTATTTTTCCTGTGTCTAGGTAAATCTCCTTCCCACTAACTTCTGTTTTAGATTTTGGTCAGTCATTTACCTTCTGTGCACCTTAGTAATCAACCTGATTCTGTCTTCTCAGTAGCCACCTCTTAGATACTTATTCTTCTCAAACCTTTTTTCCCTGGCTGAACAAGCCGAGCTGCCTCAGAATTTCTTCTTAGGAGTAGAGCTTTGAGTCTTGACATCTTGAGAACCTCCTGTTAAGCTTACTACAGTTGATTAATGTCTCATATGGGGCTGGGTAAGTAGGGAACCAAAATTAGACAGTATTAGAGGTAGTCTAACAAGTACTGAATGAAGGGACAATCCTTTCCTCAGTCTTCTAATAGTTTTGTGTTTATACAACCCAGTATCCTGTTGGCCAGCTGTGCTTAGGAGCCCCAGGTCCTTTTCAGGAGAGCTGCTACCCAGTGAGGCAGTCACAGGGTGGTACAGGACTTTACATGTGTCCTTGCTGAATTTCACGTCAGCCTGTTGGCCATAATTTTTAGATTCCTCTAAATGGCAGCCTTGTGGTTAAATGTATTGGCTGCATTCTCCAAATTAGTATTGTCAGACTGATAGGGATTTTGTCTCCTCCTCCAGGTCATTATTAAGCAAGTTAAATCCCAGAGTAGAACCCTGAGGAACACCACTTGCAACTGGTCTCAAACCAGTACAAATCATTGACCTCTACCCCTTGAATGTGATGTTGTTCAGACTACCATGGCTAGTACTGTGTATTTTAGCGCCTTTGTTAATACAGTCTACATGGGAGTGATATTAGTGTGCCATTCTGTCACACTAATAATGTCCAAATACACTTGGACCTGAGCTAGAAAACCCTGGAAGGGCTTCACAGTACTGTATGGACTTCCTAATTCAGATCTCTCCAAATTGTACTACAGAGGCAGCTTTACTTGTAAATATATTGTCAGAGATTCAGCAGATCAGCTCTGTTTAAGATACAGACACCTAGTTGGCTTATTCAGTCTCTCTTACTTCCATGATTTCACTATTTTTTCAGTTAGTTTGCTTACAGTTTTAAAATGGGTTTTAAAAAAATCTTAATTAAAAACAAGGTTTCTCTTACTGTATTCTGACTGACTCTTTTGCATTGGTCATTATTTTAGTATATAACTTAAATATATTAACTTGACCTTTATAACTTAATTTTGAACTGGATCCTTCTGTCTTCTCTCTTTTCTCCTCTTAATTTAATTGATTTTTTCTTAGCTTTTCCCTCTGCTCTTGATCTTCTCTTTTCTTTTTCTTCAAGCATGTATTCTATCTAACAATGATTGGCTTCTTTTTGGCGGAATACACTTGCTTTCAACATCATTTAAAGCAAACTCAAATACCTTCCAGTGCCTTTCATTGTTGCCTTTCAATGGATTTTGTAGTTAATCCTTCAGAATTAATTATTTTTAAAGAACTTTGGGGCTTCTAAAAACAACATTTGATATTGCTTCGGCTCTGGTAATATTAAAAAAACCCACAAACTTTCATTGGGTATTAGTGGTGTTATAATTGATACTGTTAAGCAGCTCCTGGACCTTGAGCTCTTTCTTTAATTAGAGGCAGTAGTGTCTCCTTCCCTCTGAGATTTCCCTATGAAAGTATTTTGCTTAATAACACAGGGTTATCAGCTTTCAATTGTCTTCTTAATGAAACCTCCCAAATGAGACTGCCTGTCACTGCCTTCTGCATAGTAGCCAGAATTTCCCAACATACTCTTTGTCATTGCTTAAGCACTTTTTTCCACTTTCTAATAAATATTTTTGTTCTTGCATTATGATCAGTATTGTAATTTTTCCTTGATACATGATCATAAGGTGTGGAAATTACAGTTTGTCTCCTTAGCATTATTTCAGAATAATCTGAAATATTTTTGAAAAGAAAACAACAATGACAAAGGAATTTTTAAAAACGTATCTTTACAGCTTTTTTCTGTACTAAGTATTTTTGGCCAAATCAAGGCACATGAGGCTGCTGTCTTCTTTTCCTTCCCCGTTTTTGTTAAGTCTTGTCTTAATTTGAAACTTTTATATATATATTTCAGGGTTTTATATATATATATAATCAGGGTATCTTCAAGCTCACTTGTTTTTCTTGAGTCTGTCTTTATCATTAATTTTTCTTAACTTCTGCTAATATTGTCACTTCTTGTTTAAAATTCGCTTGACTACTAACTACTGTATTGTTACGTTTAATTATTGTGTTTCCAGAATGGGCTGTTAAGACACAGTGCCTTCTCTTGTTCCTTTTCTTTGTTACACCTTTTTGTCTATCCTATTTTTCTCCTTCACTGTCTTTAAACCTACTTGTAGGACCTCTTTGTTCATTCAACTTATTTTTTCTCTTATTTATTGATTCGATCATGTTGCAAAATTGTTCTTTTAGCAGTTTTGGCCCCTTTCACCACACGTTTACAGCTCTTTTCTGGTTTATTCTAATGTATTTGTTCCATCTTATGTTACAATTGGTTTTAACTGTTCTCTTATCTCCCTTTGAGTATCTAAAGTTTCTCATTTTTCCTGTAATACTGACATGGTCTGCACTTTATTTGTTAATAACATATGAAGGTTTCTAATTTACCATTTTTTTGTTTTAAGTATTTATTTCTTTCTTATATTTTGTCAATTTTCTGAATATTTTTGAGAAAGTTTTCATGTGCTTGTTTAAGGCAAACCCCTACTCACCATAAAGTCATCACATTATACATAAAGTTGATCATTTTAATGCAAATGTTCTAGCAAGAAGCACTAGGTTATTTATACACAGCCAATGTGGTGGAATATAAATTTTGACAAGAGAAAAGTAGAGTTCTTTGCTAGAATGGTAAAAAAGAAATCCTGATAGTGGGATTAAAATATTGCACGATATATAAGAGTAGAGAATTTTCTTGTGTGAGATAATTGAAGCAAAAGACTATTTCAAATGAAGGACACAAAAGGAAGAGGCCTAAGAAATTCCGTAGGATGATAATTTATAGTTAGAGATGAATAGCAGGAGCAGACTTTTGGAAGCCTTTTAGGTCAGAAGGAGTAAGAATCTGAGGTAAACCTATGTTGTTTGTGGTATTTTAAAATAAAATCATATAGGATTTATTGTGTGGCCTATTATCTTGTTTGCACCTAGATAATATCTGAACATATAGAAAACTTCTTTGCTGGTGTTTAATTTTCTACACGATCCAGCATTTCTTTGATGGATATTGAATTATTTAATTCTAAAATGGATGCCCTCCACAAAATATTCTATTCTAAGCATTTTAAATAAATAATATTGTTCTTTTCCCATTTTGTCTTAATTAAAAATATATGTAATGTTTTCAATTAAATGAATGATGTATATTGGATTTATACTGTCCTCAGTAGAGCTGTGCAGAGGAAAATCCTTGAGGGGTCTCAGACTGGTGGATAGGTTCATACGGCCAGGCTTTTGGTCATCCAGGGGCATTCTTTGTAATATCCAAACCACCTAAACAAGTTGGAGACTAGTATCTGTTAAATTCAGTGGAAATTATACACCTAAATGCTTTCCCTATATGAGGAAGTACTGGTAGGTAGTTGTGGTACAGAAAAGATTTACAACCCTTTGATAATATATTTCTGTTTCTTTTGTTCTAAACTTTTAGTTAATTGCAGAGGTGTTTGGTGTATGTACTAATACCAATTAATTTATTGGTATATGCTTATAAAATGTTATATGCTTTTGAAAGACTGGATTAATACAAGATTATTCTCTTTCTGGTTTTCTTTTTAATAATCCAGATATTGCAAAAGCTACAAATTACTTCAAATTGCTCTACCTGTAGTGGACATCCTCTATTTACTCAGCTTTCCTAAGACCAAGGGGGGAAAAGGGAGCTTCCGTTAGCATAATACTATTAAAGCGGAGCTGACTGCTGAAGTATGTTGGGGAATAGACTGCAGAGTTTTCAGGGTGGCAATTTTCCTCTGGCTACACTTGAAATTTGCCTTTAAATCTGTAGAGCAATTCAGCTTTTTCATTGGTGTTTTTTGCAGTTTTTTTTTTCCTCCCATGTCACTGATAATTACAAAACGATAACAAATATCATAGAGAAGAATACTCTAGAAATAGTCTAGGAATTAGGATGCTCTTGAAGTAGTCTAGTTCGTAGGAGGCTGGGAAAAGGATAAAGTGTTAATGAAGTAGAAAGTAGTTAAAAAGGAGGGCTGCTGCTGATGTAATTTTGTGTAAGAGCAAACAATAGATGATTGCTGAGGGAAGGAATGAAATGTGAAGGGTACAAGAGAGGTTGAATTTTGTGGAAGGTAGAAAAGGAAGTAATTTTTAATTGGACTTCAACAGCCTGGAAGGCAACAAGGTGAATTGGACATGATACATTTATAAGTGTTGTGACATTGGTCTGCACTATTGTGAACTTGTCAAACTAAAAGTCTGGAAGTCCTGGGGATACAGGTCATCCTTGCTTGAGTAAAGAAATTCTTTTACATTCCTGCAGAATAAATGGAATTGGGATAATAGTGTGCATGTGCTGTATATTTTAGGTATTGATAGTTTAAATTGTGCAAGCAGGCATTTTAGGTGAAAGCATTATTTCATATTTTGGAATACATTGAGTAATACATGAATATTCAGTATAGCACTTAGTTTGCTAAAAATGGGCATGCACTTATCATGAATACCTTCACAGCATTAATGAAATAAATTATGTAAGACTTTAATATCCCATTTTATATTAATTGTTAAGGTAAGATTAATTTAAGAGACTATAATTGATAGTAACAATTTAACTTAATCCTTTTATTACCTGGTACATAAAGAAAAACATAGCTGACTACTTCTAATTTAATGGTGCTTGTTGCTTTACTATAGTGAGACTAAATGGTTGGGGTTTTTCACTTGACATAGTTAATGGGCACTGTACATTTAATTAAATGTGTTAATTCTGACTATTTTTAGCCCCTTTATATTCCATTTAGGTGTTGGAATATTTAGGAATACATGATTTTAATCATCTGTTTCTGTGTCCTATGAAATCATTCCATCATTATGTCAAAAGTGTGGTTTAGCTGTCTTTAGTAGATTTCAGACAGTAACCCACTTTCTCTGGTATAAAGTATTCAGCTGTATGTTTTTAAGTTTAGCTGAAATTCATGCTAGAGAAAAAACAAAAAGAAGTTATAAATATTAACAGCACAGAGTAAAATTTCATACAAAAAAATAAGAATGTATGACAAGATTCTGCCCTCAAAAGTTATTCCCAACAGCCATCTCAAGGAATCTGACTTGTGCTCACATGCTAAATGACAAAACTGTAAACTCTTTGACCTGTAAAGTGTAGTATATGAATGCTGAAAGGCTTTCTTTATAGAATCTAGGTCTGGACTGGAAGAAATGTGTATAGATGAAGACACCAGCACTGAATTTGATGTATTGTTGTGATTCACAAAAGCATTATGGCTATTTGGAGCACAGTGTGAAATTGTCATCAACATGGAAAACGAACAATAGCTACGTAAGGATGAGGCAGATGGGGTTGTTTTCCACTTATCTAAACAGTAATGTTTAAAAGAACATCAGCTATTTTAGGATCAGGAATAGGCCATCTGCCCAAATTGCATGCCCTTCCAGCTTTATCCAACTCCCGTATTATTATTTTCATCTGAATGTTGTTATATTTTTTCTGCTTTGTTTCCTTGAGAGACGCTTCGTCTCATTACCTGAGCAGCTTTACAACTAGGTTTTTCTCTAAGAATGCCAGGTCTTTCTTTAATAATTGTATTTCTCTATTCAAATATTTTGCCTCCAAGTATTTTGTTTCATTGATAATTTTTTTAATAAGTCAGACAACATCTGTCCTTACTGGAAGTGTTGGAAATGATGTGACAGTCTGGCAACAATAGTAGCAGGAAATAAGCAAAGAACCCACAGGGAGCATGGAAGGGAACAGAGAATTTGCATCAAGGCAAAGAAAAGGGCTTTGGGAAAAAGGGTCTAAAAAATAATTGAAGCTGAAGACAGAAAGATAAGTAAGTGAGAGACATTTGTAGAAAGCATTTTTTAGCTGAAAGAGGAATTTAATTTGTAGTTTTCAGCTTTGTTTGAAGGAAGGTACTTTTAGTTAGTAAAAGGTTGCTTTGAAGGTATTTCAATATATCTGCAGCTTTATAACTCTCTGAGAATATTTAGTTGAGTAGGTGGATGTACAACACATTTATTGAAAGTTTTTCTTGATTGTTCAAAAGAACAAGTCTTTTAAACATGATGTCCAACTGGCTTAACCTTCTTTTTGGTCACCCCAGCTGTAGAAATGAAATGCTGCTTAATGTAACCAGAAAAATAACATAACCATAGTCAGTCACACACCATAGGGTCTGTTTCCATTAGTCATTACTAGTTTTACTGTATTCCTATGCTATTTACAAAGGTTGCTTGTACATTTTGTCTCAGAATATGGAGGGGCAGCTAGTCATGGACGGAATATAGGCTGGTACTTAATTTTCACACCACCCTATAATGGAAAGATTGAAGAGGACACAACTCCTTTAGAATTTTTATTGAAGGTGAAGTGAATAGTTCAAGTCTTAGTTTCAAAGCACAGTTCTGACTAGACAGGTTATGATTGTGTATTTTAACATTCCAATCATGCAAAGCTTGCCAAGTTTCAGAAATATATTGAATTTATCCATATAAATGAGTAATTGCAATTCTCTTGTTTAATATCTAACTTCTGTAATTGTCATATGCGGAAATGAAGTTTGATGGTTTTTTCTTTAATTTTCACGAACTTTGTCATCTAGCTTAATTTTTATTCTCTATCTTGATTTCACGTTTACTGAATGTTTAGATTCTTTCTTGTATTGATAATCCTTCTCTTTTTTTGTTGTAGTTTAGCATTTTCCCTGAGTATCTATGTAGTCTTTTCCTGAGAAAATTAGTTCCAATTATTTCCAATGGTATTAAAGGAAAAGCTATTCAAATTACAGATTTGGTACATCAATCAACTGACCTGCCAAAACATTAGGTTTGGAAAGTCAACCAGAAAGATGTGGGGGTTTTTTTCCTGCTTAGCAGGCAATACCATGAATTTTTTTACTCTGTATATATTTCAGTCATCTGGCTGCTGACTTCTATAAAAGCTGCATGCAACTGTTAGTATTTTTTTCACTTATGTTTTCTAGTCTTTAGCATGAGGTGAGTTTTCAGTCTCTTCTTGGCACTTTTGGGTGGTGTTCAATTGCTATCTCCTATATTCCATTTAGCTATACCCTTCCAAATGTCTTCTGAAGTTTTAATAATGTGCTTTTCATACTTACTGTATACTTTCTTCCATGTAAGATTTCTTGTCGTGTCAGTGCCACACATCCACTCTATTCAGTTCAAGAATAAGGATTATTTTCTTCCTTATGTCTGACAGAGTGTTGCTTTTCAGGTTTCTTCTTGCAGCTCTTCTAGAATTGTCTGGTATGTGAAATTATTTTCTGTACTATATACTAACCTGTTTCAGAAACATCTCTTCTGGCTTCAGATAAAAAAGAATAACTTATAAGATTGTTGTTGATCATTGTGTCTTATTGGCCAGCATGAGATTATGGGAAGAATCTCAATTTCTGTAAGTTATCTTGAGGTCACTCCTTCAGGCTATACAAGCAGAATAAGTTTTATTAGACAATTTTGGAAATGGAAAATTCCTTTTAGGATGTAAATCAACATATTTTTCTCCAATCTCTTATCTAAGTTTTATGGATACTTTTAGGAGTTACGATTTCACAGCATTTTAGCTAAGCTAAAAACTGAAATGTTCCTATATATGATAGTATTTGACTGTGTTAGTCGATGAAATATTGCAATTTATTTTTTTAAATGGCAGTAATTTTTTTACCAAAAGGTAAGTGACTAATGTCTTTATGAATAAAACATTATCTTTCAGTCTAGTAGCTGACAGAACAAAAGTAGTATAAATTAATTAAAAGTTTTTTTCAGTATTGTATTTTGTGTATTTCCTAGCCAGACATTTAATATACTTATGTTTACCTTCTCTCTTTCATTAGTGGTACATTTCAGAATGAGGTTTGCTGTCAAATGCCAGAGAAAAGATAATCTATTTCTAGTCTTTTCTGGCTTGAATAACCAGTAAGTACTGCTTTTAATGCACTAATGCATTAAAGCATTTTAATGCATTCCTGAGAGAAAACTATGAAATAAATGGAAACACAGTTGTGTAGCAATACTTTGCTGTTCCTGAGGGAATTAAATATAGTTCCTTATCAGTTTCTACCTCCATTAAAGGGAGTAAACATTCCAGTTAATGAAATACGTGAAAACTTTATTCCTATACCTTGTGTAGAATGAAGAGATTATGCATAAGCATACCTTAGCACAACTGAGTTATTTCTGTGATTTTTAAGAGAGTCTACTTTGCTGAAAAAACTGCTGTTACCTTTTTTTTTTGGCATGTTTGTCCAAAAATGCAAGTTAATATGCATTATGTTATTAAAGTTACAAGGTGGATTTATTACTTCCTAAGGACTTGAGGCTTATGTAGGGTATGTGTAGAAGGAATAGCTGTCCCTTTTTATATTCAGCTACACAAGAATTCCATTGCTCACCTGTTGCTTCTGTTGACATGAAAAATGTCTTCGGTCATGGAAAATGACTAATATCATGGACATGTTTCTGTGTAGAGATTAAAGACATTATGTTTATATGGACAGTGGTTCACAGTACTGCCATGGAAAGCATTGCCATGTATGCTAGAAGAGACTACTTCTGTCTAGTAATAAAATTATGTAATCGGATATAATGAAATAAATATCTGCAGGCTCACATGTTGCTAAGAGAACAGAATTATTTCACACAGATACATAAAAGTGTATAAAATAAAAGGATCAAAGAACTATTCATTAACCAATATCTATGCTGAAATCTAATTAAAATGGGTTTAAGTGGACTAATCTCCAACATCCCTTTTGCCTTTATAATGTTCTTAGAATAAATAGAATTTGATAAAAAACTATCACTAAACTTACGTTTCTGTTAGAAACATTATACAACCTAAAATCAGAAAAAAATATCCTTTGTGCTCAGATTAGCATTTTAATAGGAGAATATGCAAAGAGATATTTTATCACACTTTGGTGTTTGTTTATTTTCAGACAAGAACTCCTAGAATGGCGGGGTGTTTTCTTTGGAAACAAACAGGACAAAAAATATTTTGATTTTAATCAAAAATGTATTTTCTCATTAAAAAAAATTCACATACTCACTGTGTCTATTCTACAGAATTTGTCCATTTCATTACACCATATGTCAATCCTAGTATATCTGTTCACTGCAAAAACTCGTGGCTATTTTGTGTAATACAGCACAGGAGGAGGTATTGCTCAGTTCCACTACTTTTATATAATAATTTAAAAAAAATACAGAAAATGTTCTTGGCTACTTCCACAGTATTCCAGACTTAAAAGTTCCATGAAAGTTCTAGAATATGAAGTTAATTTTATTTGGTTGGTAGAATACCCTTAGAAGCCTTTTAATTAAAATTTTTCTCTTCTACTGAGTCACATATATTCCGTTTGTTGGCAGCAACGAAGTCCAGGCATATAGTTCCTAAGAGAAATATTTCTTTCTTGTTGCCTTTTTATTCAGCACAAATAAAGTCATGTGCTTTTTATTTCAGAAATTAAGTGATATACTGACATATTTATGACATATTTGTTGGTACACCTATTGCAGTTGCTTTTACTTCCATTGCTGTGCTTTTTTCTTTGCCCATGTCCCAAAGAGTGATTAGAGGAGGATAAAGCTCATTGAGTGAAAAGGATTGTTTCTTCAGGTAATTCCTTAGATAGCTGTGTCCAATGCCATAGTTCATATCTTGAGAGATGCAGCTGTAGAGATATATCACAGAGATGATTCCCAAAAGAGCACCAAGGCAGGTAAGGAATCCTATTATGTTGTTCTTTTCATAGCTTTTCACTTCCACGTCCAGTCCTTTTGTGGTTACATTGACACATTGTTTCCTGTACTGAGAATAGATGGTGGGAATGTCTACACAGATTCTGTATTCAGTTGATGGATTTAGATGTGTAAGATTATATACCTTTATATCAGATGGTATTCGAGCACTCTGTGCAGCCTGGGAGTCTTCAGCTTTTGGAAAGGCTGTCCATCTAACACTAGACTTCAGAATTTTAGAACTTGCTTTCCATGAAACCAAAACAGAATTAGATTTTATGTCTTTTATTTTTATATTTAAAGATCCATTGTGTTCCTGAGGGAAAGAGCCGTCCACTTTAATCATGATTGACTTTAGGTCTGCCCCAACTAAATTTGTTGCTATACATGTGTATAAACCACTTTCTCTTTGTGTTACATCACTTATGTCTAATGTTCCTTCAGAATGAATGTAATACTTATCAGAGATAGTATTAGGCAAAAGTTTGTGTCCTGATGGTGTTATCCAGTAGATTTCAGGTTCTGGTTCTGCTGTTGCTCTGCAGTGCAAAGAAATATGGCTGCCAGCTTTTAAATCCAGTGTAGATGGAAAACTTTCAGGAGCTATCAGGGGAAGACAGATTTCCATCATTTCCCGAAAGTGTATCTGTCTCACATTCTGACCCTGGAATTCGGGAGGGTCTACACAAAACAGTGACTCCGGCTCCATGAAGCGAATGTTTGTTTTATTCATGTTAATCCAGCGGATGACACAATCACACCTAATGGGGTTGCTGTGTATGCTAACCTCTTTGAGGTTAGGCAGGGATTCCACTGTACTGCGGTACAGGGCACTCAGCGCATTGCTGTTGAGCATGAGCGATTCCAGCTTGGGAAGTCTGTAGAATGCATTGGGGTGAATGTATGATAATCTGGGGTTGTTGGTTGCTTCTATTTTTCTTAAATCTGGCAAATTATCAACAGCAAGACTATCTATAGAAATCAGTTCAGGCATGTTATTAATTCCTAACTCTTTTAGATGCAGCATATTGCTAAAATCTCCTCGTCGTATTCTGTTAATGGGATTCTTATTTAGATCCAGAAATTTAAGATTCGTAGCCTTTTGAAGAGCGATGTGGGGCACTCTAACAAATCTGTTGTCATAAAAGGAAATGCTTTCTAAGTTGTCAAGGCCAGCCAAAGCATTATCTGGTATTTCAGTGAGATTTATACCTGCTAAAACTAGGCTGCGCAGATTGCTAAGAGGCTTGAAGTTCATGTCTTCAATTCTTACTATTGGGTTTTCTCCAATCATGAGAATTTCAAGATTAGGAGTAGCTTCAAACCACTTTCTGTTGATCACTTGCAGACCATTTGAATTGAGATGAAGTCTGAGAAGATTATTGAGGCCCATGAAAGCTCCTGGTGCAATCACAGAAAGCAGATTATGATTAATATAAAGCTCTTGTAAATTGCTGAGTCCAGAGAGACATTCTTCAGGGAGTTCAGTAAGTTTGTTTTCTTCAAGGTACACTGAAAGCAACTGTGGTATCCTCCTAAGATTAATACTAGTCACTGAGGATAAATTGTTCTGAGATAAATCTAGAGCAGTTAAATTCACTGGGAAGTCTACTGAGTGTTCAATTTTTGCAATATTATTGGTTTGTAGAAGTAGAACTTGTGTGTCAGCAGGCAGTATGGCTGGAAAATGAAAAAGGCCTAAATCATTACAGTCCACTGTTGGAGCTTCCATGTAGACAGATCTGGGGGTAAACCATGGTCTGATTTCACATATACATGACTCTGGGCAGTCTGCTTTTCTTCCTACAACTTGTAGTAGAGCAGTGGTTACTAAACCAAGCAGTAAATTAATTTTGAGTTGCAGGTCCTTCATCTTAGCTCAAATATTCAGGAAAGTAACCGACCCTTTAGTATTCCACAATTAATGTCTTGGAATTCAGTATGACCTGGTCAATTAATAAAGCACAGTCTTGCATTTATCAAATGAAGATCGTGAAGGACTTTCTTCCTGAGGATAAGTGATAAATTTGTAACCAATTTGTCCAGTAGTAAGAAGCATTTTGTGGAAACAAAGGTCACTTTGTCCTTGATGACATAAAATTGATGAGCTCTGTGAAGATGCAGTATGTATAGATAGTCATAGGAGATTAAACAATTCATTTATTTAGTAGTATTAACTTCAAATCCCATGATTGATTAGTGTTTGCAGGAATGACAGGATGACCTAAAATACAAGAAGAGGAAATAATTAGTATAAGAAACTATAAAGTTATAAATTAATTTAGCCATCTTTTGCTCTCTACTGTTAATTATTGCAAGTAAAAAAGGAAAATGACTGTGGTGTCTAGGGTATTATAGTGGTATCCAGATAGCATAAATTAAGTTAATATAGTAATATGTCTTTAGAATTTAGCTTGTCATACATCCAGTGGAGCATTGTTCTACAGAAAGATGAAGATCTGCAGAGTATAAAGCAAAATATATCAGTGAGATTTTTCTACATATTTTGTCCTCCTTTAAAATATTTTCTCTTTCAGTTATCACTAGAAGCAGACTAATTTCTGTTGGCTTTGAAAATGTAAACACTGAGAAAAATCCTACAGAGCATGAATATTTAACTTTTTACATGAAGTTTGTAACTATAAAGAATGTGATTTATGTATAATCAAAGGGAAATGGAATGGTTGGATTAATACACATTCCTAAAGATGTTCTTAGGCAAGCTTGTGAGATATTTATACAGAAATATATGAAATTGTAAATTCATAAGTTTTATAATTTTTAATACTTTTTTAGATGCTGTTTAGAAAGAAAACTTCTTTCTTTTCTTTAAAGTGTTATTTAAAAAGAAATATGTACCTTATAATAAACAGCTTGTCATCTTGTCAAATTTAGGCTAGTCACTGTCTTACTTATTCTGGCGTCAATAACCTCAGTTGTAAAGGAATATTAGCAAAAAAGTGTCTTCAGAGTGATAAGGAAAACATTACACTAGCAAATGCTTATTTGCTCTATAGCTCTCCAGGAATCTGAATCCTGCAGGCTGCTTTCAGTTCCTAAATTATAGTAAGGACTGAAACCTTGTGGCACCAATGCCACTTGTGGCATCAAATGCATGCTTCCCAGATTTTCGGTATGTACTTTCTTTTTCTGGAGTAAAATAAATCCAACTTTGAGAGTACATTTTGTTCCAATGCATGGAAGCTTCTGTGTTCTCTTATATAAAGTAGTACACATTCACTGCTTAATTTATTTCAGAATATAGAATTTACACTTAACTTCACCCAGATTTTGTTTCTCAAGGCAGTTGTGCAATACACATTTATGCCCTTTCTCCCCTTGCCTTTAGTGTTAAAATTCACATTGACATTGTTTACAAACCATAAGATCAATGCTTAATTGACATTAGTAGATAACTCTGAAGGGGTTGATAGTATAGATAGACAGAATTGCAAAACTTAAGTGTCAAGCATTTGGATTTTAGGTGTCTTTTCCAGGCCCAGGAGGACTTGGCATAGTGACCACCTATGCATTCCATAGCAGTTCAGAGGAAAGGTGTTGGACTGTGTAAAGTAATATGAGCATTGGGCCAATTTGAAGAACATTTGGCAAGTCTTTGAAGCTGTTCTTTGTGTTATGTGCATTTAAGGACATTTAATATTTTTTTAACATGTAAGTTTATTAATAGAGTGAACAGACAATGTGTGAGATAAACATACAGAAAACATTCTGCTGTTTTGAGGATCAATAGTATGTTTTTATGCACATGGCCCAGTTTATACTAAAACACTTAGACATACTGACTGAAATAGTAAAAATATAATCTGTTCCTTTGTTCTGGGAAATGAGATGAACTTGAGGCTTGCAGAAAAATAAAGGCTTGTGTTGAAAAGTTAATCCCTGCAACTTACTCTTATTTTTTCCACCAGGAGGCAAGATGATACCCCTATGTGGAGTATTGTCACATTTACCAAAGATCTTGGTAGAAATAATTCTATGCCAAATGCACAGATGTAATCTCCTGTGTAAGGGAAAAAGAGGATGGCCATGTGGGGGAGAATTTTTTTGTCATGCTCTTGGTACATATTCTTGAAGCACATTTCATACTGACTATTGTATTTTCAATTGGATTGTATATTAAAAATGGATTTTTAGCATGGCAAATACAAAATGTATGCTTCAAATAATTGAAAGATCATTGAAAATCTTACCTGAATTGTAAATTAATTGAGATTCAACACTGCTACTGCAGATATCACAGCCTTTTGATCCCACTATGATGCTCAGGGACTTCTGCTCAGTAGAGGTACTTGTGAAAGCATTCTGGGGAAGCATAACAATACAGCTGACCTGGTTTTCTGTCCCTCCCTGGAAATTTGCTATCGGCCACTGTGAAACATAACATATGGACCAAGATGGAGTTTTTATGTGTGTCCCAGGCACCTGAGAGGCTGTACCATTTAAAGTACGTAAACGACATTTTCGTATACTTTTGAGCCAACATTCTCCTGTATTTACATTTCTACTCCTGATTTTATATTCTAGTGTCTATGGGATTCTCAAACCAAAAGTAAGGGCACCAGTGGATATTTTCATGTCATATATATTAGATAGGCTTTCTGCAAAAGGTAGCAGAAAAAAGAAGAGCTGAGATCCAGGTTGAAATTCTGCTTGGTTATGATTTAGTCTGATGTCCTTTCTCTTTCTGGTGAATGCTTTAGCTAATAAGTCACCAGCTCAAGCTCATATGGTGTTCTACCATAAATCTTTCTTATTTCTTTGGTTAAAGTGCTTCTGTCTTGTGTAAAATATTCACTGAGGTTGAGCGGCTTGAATAACAGATTGTAGAATAATTTTGACATTTCCAGCCTGCAGCCATCATTCCAAAATACACTGTTTCAATTGAGAAGGACCTTTTGTTTAAATAGTGGCACATCTATGTATTGCTTTATAAAAAAATTATTTGTTTTTAACTGTCATTCAAAGTATGGAATAAAATGTTTCTGGAGTTGAATGGACATCCGTGGTGGCCTATGAGATCATAAAATCATAGAATAGAATATGTCAAGTTGGAAGGGACCCATAAGGATCACCTTATGGATGGGAGGACAACCTAAAACTAAATCATATGACAATAGTACTCTTTGCTGGAGAAAGTACATAAAAATGAGATATATTACAACAGCAAAAGTTGTATATAATTGAGTGGCAAAATTTTTTTTTGGTTTTTTATTTATAACAGTATTATAGTGTGACTCCAGTGTGCATCTTGACTAAAAATATAAGAAAACAGAGACGGCTGTTGTGAGTTTTCCAGTCCCACTTGAAGTGATCAAAGCCCAGAATCAAGTTAAGCAGTATAACTGCTTAAGTGGTTGCATTGATTATGTGAGTGTGTCCGTGTGTACATAACTAATTTCCAACCTCGAGATGTCTTCAAATCATTTTGAAGTGAAAAGTGAGCTGTCATTCACTGTAACAAAATAAACCTCATGTAAATTGCTCTCAGCAGCATAAACTGTATCCAAAGTTCAATTTCCTTGAAGAATGTGGTGTCACAGAGATAAGTGTTTGTATTGCAAATAAAAGCATTTAACTTTGTGTTACTTTAAACTTCTGGAATGCATTGATTCCTTTTCTTCATTAATGTACTAGTAATAGTAAATACTGAATAAAAATTGAACGTAAATGTTCTTACTAGCAGCGATTTTCAGATTTTTTTTTTTTTAATATGTTCTGGTGCTTTAAAGCTGAGTGCTTTGTACCATCTAGAGTTTTATGTGAAAGTTTTGTATTTTGAATATCCAGTTTTAAAGGTACTAATATAAGAAGGACACAGAGAACCTGAAAGTTATTTGTTCTGTTTCTTGGAGTAGTATTTAAAGTAACTGAGGTTTACATACATAAAGATTTCTGTGCCAAGAAACAATTTTCCTTCTTGTTTTAAAAAAGAAGTTCTTTCAAATAACACAAGTATGTCAGCATTAACTCTGTTATTAGATTTTGGTGACCTCTCAGGATTATTGAGAGGTCATTATTCTAAGCAATTCTTAGAACTTGTACTATTCTTAAAACTTTCTCACATTAGAGAAGCTTGTAGAGGTAAGGCTCCACAGCAGATTATCAGTAGTAACTGAGGTGCGGGATAGATATGTCAAGTTAAATTTTCGGAAGAACTGTGCATCAGAGCTTTGGAGTCTGATGCAATTCTTTACCCAGCTGCATTTATAAATCCTTGTGTGTACTCTGATTGTACTTGTATTTCCTTATCCAGACGAAGTAGTGTGGTTTGCTTCCTAATAAAAGGAAGCAAATTTATTTCTGCAAATAAAAAGCCTAGACATTTTATATCTAATAAATTAGTATTCCTCGTTAGTGCTTTAGAATTTTTGCTATTATTTTCATGTCCTAGAACTTGCATACTAAAACTGTTTAAATCTTTGTGAAGAGATTATTTGTTTTTTTCCGGAGGTCCATCCCTGTTGCCACCCATACTTGGTGTCTTACTAAATGAGGTGTGTTTCTTGCTTTTAACGTATTATCTCTTGCTTTTAGAAAAATGTACCCTGATGTGTGTGACTTTTTGCAGCCTAATTATTTCTTGTGTAAACAATGATTGTTATGCCTTAATTAGGTTTCTTTGATTTACTGCTATTGACAGCTGGAGACTTGATTTACGAGAGGGTATCACCATTATTTGAGCTGGAAAAGACATTCAGTGAATGAATAAACTGAGGAACATTTCTCATCACTGGAGCAACAGACAGCTAAGAACCAAGTCAGAGTGGGCAGAAAGGAAAAGAAACACGTCAGATTTTGGCAATCATTCTTTTCCACTTCAGCAGTTAGAGAGACAGTGATAAAAACTAAAAATGCAGCAGTTACAGTGCAATGTGCCCTGCTGGCAATAAGGCAAACAGTGCACTTCACAAGGACCAATTTAGAGGTGGCAAGCATTTGGAAAACACAGCTGTTCATACAAAGCTACCTTTCAAACACATCAACTGAATAAGCACTT
The DNA here is from genome assembly GCA_013397315.1 of Donacobius atricapilla. Classification (NCBI taxonomy): domain Eukaryota; kingdom Metazoa; phylum Chordata; class Aves; order Passeriformes; family Mimidae; genus Donacobius; species Donacobius atricapilla. Next base: position 77,419 of record WBMY01002190.1, on the reverse strand, counting down.
CTCAATTCTTGTCATTATAACCACTTTGAGCAGTTCTGTGGACAGATATCTGGAAATGGCACTAACCAAAACTGGGCATGAGATATTCCATAACTTATTGATTTTAGTTATGGTGCTTAGGGGTTTTTTGGCTTTTCTAAATGTTTGCTATAGAAATATACACACTGAAGTTTGAACAGTTAATATTTCCCTGATAATTTTATAAGGCATTTTTTCCTGGGGAATTTTTTATTACATTACAATTATTAAAAAGATGCAAAATCTTATATATTTGACATATTTCATTAAAGCACAAAAAGTTAATATAATAGGTATATTTTCATAACAGAATTGGTCTTGAAATAATATTTATAGAAGTAAGCTATACTAGCTGATCTGAGAGGATTCCTGAAAATTATATATCGGGCACTATAAATATGGAAAGCAATTCTGCTAGCCTGTGCAGTCTTGCTTTCATTCCATTCTCTGGAGCATTGTGATTCATTCTGTTTCTTTTTACAAATATAAATTAACAATTCACTCTAATATGGTCTTAATATTTTATAATCCTACATGTAGCTAAGGTATAGCCTCACACTGAAAGACAAATGAGGATTTTCTAGAAATTTTGTGTTTCTGAGGTGTTCAACTTGGGCAGCTGAGAGTGTCAAATGTCTTAGGTTGAAAATCTCAAAAGAGAGTACCTGAAATACCTGGACATTTGTGAAATATTTGGATAGGGCTCTCTGTTGGGACCTTAACTAATTTGGGAAATCTGCTTTACTTTTTTTCTAATGATTAACTTTTAGAACTTCAGGCTGGCCCTGAATAGCATTAGATGCAAGATGTCAAAGAAATGGCAAAGCTGGTATTCAACCCTGGAAGCTATTGGAACTATCTGAATAACTCTTTCAGCCTATGTGAATATATTTATTTTGTGAACTTGTTACACCTCCTGTTAGTTTTTCTCCTTAAATGGAATAAATTTGCCCGAGGGAAAGTCATAATTTTGGAAAGTTTAATATGCCTGTAACGGGACATGTTCTCATACCTTAAACCATTGCAAGAATGACAAGGTTTTATAAATCATGAATTTTTTTTTTATATCAATGGACATTGTGAGATTTGAGGTTACTTTAATCTACAAATACAGATAGAGTCAGAAAAACATTATGACCTTTCTCTCTCTCACTAATTGAGTCTGGCTTACTATTCTACTGTTCTTGTTTACCATCTCTTAATGGAGTTTAGCAGAGGAATTATCTCCACTTACAATTCATTAAGATCTTAAAATAGTTCTCATTCCTGTATCAATCAAAAATTACATTCCAGTACTTTGAAAAACATTGCAATATATTAAATCCTGGAGCTTAGACAATACGGTATTCAAAGTGGACATGATGAAAGCAAAAGGTTAAATGGAATCCAAAGAAATATGTATATATATTAATTTATTGCAGATGCTCTTTTAGAATAACTTTTCAATGGCTATAAATGAATATTTAGTAAAACATTTTTTTTACAAAATGGAGGATGAAAAAATATTAGGCTGTTTACTAGCCTGTTTTAAATGGGATTACCATCATTGACCATTGGATGGCAGGTAACTTTGGGAGTATCTGTATGTGCAGTAAGATGTTTGTCAATCAAAATCAATAAGCTTAAGAGAAATAGCATTTTTGTTACCATTATTAATAGTGTGTCAGCAGCATCATTGCATATTGGAGCTAAAGCAGTGGATCAGAACCATATCACCTTGTGTGTTCACTTGCTGCTAAACAAAACCATGATCCTAACTCCATGGAGTTTAAAAATCTAATGCAAGGAAAGGGACAACTGATGATTCAGACAGGTAAGAGAAAAAAAGACACTGTGGCAATTTCTAAATATCCTTGGGTTTATTCTTTTCCTTTAGCCATGGTCTAGTAGTTTACTATCATGATCCTAGTCTTTGATTTTGGATTTTCCTTCTATTGTTTTGTCTCTCACGTGCTTTTAACTTTTAGTCACATATTACCTAGCCATTGAATACATCTCTCCTTTTCACTAATGTCACAGCAAAAGATGACAAAAAGTTACTTTGATCTCACAAAGGAATTAATCATTTCAGTAATTACAGCTACCACCTATTTTATGCTTAATACTAAGTGCACAAAATAGTTTTTATTTCTTTTTTAGTGAGCAGAGATTTTAGAAAGTTATATTTGTATGACAAGAGAATGAATTTCAATGGAAGCCACATATTTCTCTACCGTTTGTATTTTAACTTGTCATTTATGTTCTCATTTGTAACATTGCTTTCCAAATCCTCTTGCAATATATTCAGTGCATGCCCATTAAACGATGTGTAATTTTATGAGCTTGGATGAATAAAAAGAAACTTTAAAAAGAACCTGAACTGCTTTTTATTTTTTCTTTTTGAATCAGATATTGCATGTATAATTCTGATGTTTTTTATATAGAGATGTAACACATCGCTAGTATTACATATATATTTTCTAGTTGTCAGAGAAAACAGACTAAAATATTACCAATAACTCTTCAAAATACTTAGATCCTTGGTATCCTTGTTGTAGTTCTTAGCCTTAGACAGATTTCACTGTGCAACTTATTTATCATTGCCATTATCAAGTAATTATGTACAAAAATGATGGCTGTAACTTAGGAAAGTAATATGTTAGTTTAATTTAGATTTATTCGTACATGTTCAGCTCCTTTTTGACAGTTGTCATGTTAGCAGTGGAGAAATCCATATTGGCAGTTACTGAGGCACATAGTTGGCAAGAGAGCAGTCACGTTCTGGGTGTGGGTGCATGTACCCAGCTACCAGATGCTTCTAGCAGATGGCCAGAACTAAAGATTTTGACCAGTTTTGGCTTGAGTTTCTAGAAAGCTACCATACAGATTCTGCAAGTCTGTAGTACACTTGACTAGTAAAAAAGCCTAGCCAAAAATCTAGCAAAGCTACTGGCAAAGTCTTGGTATGTTTTTCCTCTGGGACTCTTGAAATGTAAATATTAAATAAGCCTAAACCATAGAAATAGGCATGTTCAGATATTTGTAATAAAGACAGAAAGAAGTAGCGGCTATACTTACCGCATGATGTTTTCCTTGGGAATTGTCTCTTTTTTTTTTTTTTTTTTTGTAATCATGGGGAAAAAGGTCACTGTAATAAAACTAGCATAATAATAAACATGATGACTTTAGGAGTTACAATTTCTATTCTATTTTTTTGTCAATAACAGAAATTTAGGCTTGGAAGACCTAGATTGCTTTAAATTGTTGGTCTTTAAGGGCAGCCTCTGAATATTTAGGGAATTCACCTTTTAGTTTATCAGTATATTTATGGTTTGTTTGGGACATGGTCACATCAAGGTAAATGCTCTTATAATAATTAAAAAAAAATGTCCAGTGTGCATTGTACTGAATATCAACTGTAATAATCCAAAGATATAAATGGGCTTAATGAATGCACTTAGCAACATTCTGCTACTGTCACGACCAGTAATTGATGTATACTTAGAACATATTACATGAAATTTGGTTTGAGGTACATGAAGGGAAAACATTTATTGCTTATCATTATAGTAAGCAGAAACTAAAAACTAAAAAACGGTTTATTTTTTAAGTGCCAGTAGTGGATGAGATATTTATTATGTCATGAATATTCCTACCAAATTAGGCTGATTTGCTTCTTTATAACTGTGACTATATTGGGTGATTACTTTCATTCAGAGACACCTGGGGAACCAGGTTCACAATGTACTGCTCAACAAAAATAGATAATTTTTTTGAATTTTTTTTTTTTGTAATTTTTTTTTTTTGTAATTTTTTTGCTTGAGGCAGTGTAGAGAAATGGATGGATAAAACATACTTCAGGATGCAAGAACTGACAATGCATAAACCCGAATGTTATTGTAAACATCAAGAAACAAATGTTCTCTTTTCTGCTGTCTTTTGTAACAGTTGGATTAATTTAGACATACTTATAAATTACAAACTCATAGAGGCACTCTCATATACTGTTTTTGATTGCAGAAAGTATTCAGTTTTAATTACAGTTTTTGCTCAACGGAGCACGTCATTAATAATATTACATGTTATGGGTTTTTTTATGTGATTCTCAAAACTAATGTTATATTTAGACCTAAAATTTATGGGGTATTTAGGCTTTTACAACCCATTTGTTTGCTCTAATCCACACTATATTTTTATTGTGGTTCACTTTTTATTTCCCCAGAAATACATACATTAAAATGATGATATCATCTTCTCAAGACTTACTTTTTAAAATAAGACCAGAAGATGATAAACACAATACAGATAAACAGCAATACTTACTGTTATGTGTCATATACCTTCTACAGTGTGTGTCACTACAGCAAAATAATTTTATAGTTCCTGGAACATTAATTGAATCCTCTTTCAAGTGTTTTAAATTCCTTTCAAAATTGAAAGTTTATTGAAACCTTTTCAGCATGTGTAGATACAATACCCACTGATCCCACTCCATTATTTGCCAGTGTATAACAGTGTTTTACTGTTATTTTAAAATATTCTTTTAAATTGTCTGAAGTGAAAGATGTTAAATGATTTGGCTCATTAGCATTAAACAGGATTACTTCAATTATGAAACTTATATAGCCATGTCTTGATTTTGTATTTCTTTCTTAGCTTTCCAGAATCTATCATTTTTGCATCACCTTTTTGAATTTTGGATGCCATATCTGACATTCTGATTTTCCAAAGAATTTTGACCAGTATTTATTGTTCAAGAATTCATGCCAATCAACCAGATTGCAATCACTGTAATGAAAAATTTACATTAGATTTTCCTTGATACGCAGAATTTCTCTTGCATGTTGTTGTGATTCCTACTTATGATTCCAAGACTCGATAGACATATCTGCTGTAGGTGCTTATACAGAGGCATGTAGGAACACTACCTCACACCTTATGGTCAGAATGATGGAGATGCCCAGATGATTTTGTGTAATGAAATGCCTCATGTTATGGAAAAGTTCCTCTTCAGACTGAACAAAAGGCAAGTTTGAATTAAGGTACTGAAAAGATGCTATTAATGGTGATTATGGAACAGCTTTTTTTATCACATGTATTAAAGTGGGACAGATAAACCAATGCAAACTGTCCTTCCAGTTTGTCCTTCTAAAAATGGATTGGGCATAATTTTGTAATGATGTTATGCCAAAGCAACCTGCATTTGTATTCTAAGACATTTTTTTTAAGCCTGACTTCAGCCTTCATGCTTTCAGATAATGGCTTGGCTGTCTTTTTCTGCCATAAAACAACTTGAATAAGTAAAGATAGATCATGCAATAGTGTGATATTTCAACAATGTAAAATGACAAGTTATCCTTTCAGGGTTTAGTAGTAATTTCTGATTTAAATCTGGAAGTCATCAGAGTGATTATCCGAAGTAAGGGGAAAGACATAGTATGGTTCCTTACTCATAGGGGGTCCACTGGCACCAGAATGGCTGTGAAACAAAAATTATGAATCCAGCAGATGCCAAAAATCACGTTAGCTTATTGGCTACAGGTAAGAACCCTTATGAAACGTAGTATATGCTGCTGGTCATTGAGGTTCAATACAACAAATTGGAATTAGGGCAGAATCAGTTGGTATGAGGAAAGTTATAATAAATTTTCTGAAAGAGACTAGGCAAATGGAGGTTGCTTCCACTGTAAAACAGTTTTAGATTGTTGACAACAGAGGAGAAAGAGTTGTTAGCTCTTTGTACAAATATTTAGTACAGTCAGAAATCATTTGCAGCTAGACAACTAGTAGATATATTTATTGAAAAAATGTGGAGTTGTTTTTCTCCCTGTATGTGCATCATAATTCTAGAAAAAATGTTCACTATGAGGGGCCATATGAAGATTAATTGCTGGCGGTCTTTGTTGATGAATAAATGGTTCTCCCCAATTAACTAGGAGTATGTATGGAAACTAATTGGAACTACTGCCATGTATGGAAAATAATAAGAATATATAGAGAGAAAACATTGTGGGCAAACATAATCGAAGTGTACTTAGTGTCCTAGGTAAATTTTTTAGAAGCATAGAAAATACACAGACAATCTCTAGATACGTGCTGAAAGTAATGACTTAGGTTGGGGTTTTTTAATCCTTCATGCAATCTGCAGTATTTAAAACTATATATGTTGAGAAAGTAGTATTGTAGTAGTTAATTTAAAACTATATATAGTTGAGAAGAAAAATACGTTAATATCATGGAAGAGTTTAAAGTAGTGGACACTGATATTTGAAAGCGTGTATTGACTTCTTAATTTGTCCTTCCTTAGCTAGTATGTTAAACCCAGGCAGACAGCATCTCAATAGCATTTGATTGACCATCTAAATAAAGAGATTAAGATGCTGAGGTGTTTCTCTAAAAATATTAATAGGTCTTCTGTGTTGCAGCAATGCTTAACAGGTAGTGCAGATACTTTGAAGATAATTCACTTGATGGAGTTAGCTGATGCAGTGCACAAACCAATACTAATAAAAGGGAATTGAGGGTTAATATGGTTAGTCATAATATAAACAGGTAAATGAAGATAATTCAGCTTTGGTGTGTGGCTTTGTTCTGCTGGTTCTTATGCATGTGAACTAAATATATAGTTTAAGTTCTTTTGTACTGTAATTATCCTTCCTTCAGGCAATAGTTATCACCTTGTTTGATATTATAATGATGGAAGTTATAAACCACCTGTCTGTCTCCTTGCAAATGACTTTGTGTCCTCTGTTAATGAGCTAGGAAATGTCACCTTAAGTTGCTTTAACATTCCTAATACAAAAAAAATAAAACATGGAAGTTCAAAATCCATAGCGGTCCTTAGGTTTGTTTAAGTATGCTTTAAACTGTCCTTATCATCGTACCCTTTTGTATGTGGGAAATGCAAATTTTGAAAGTAAATCCAGGTTTGGAAAATGTACTATGCAACACTGGCTTTTCTAATTCCTGTATTTTCAAACCTTGACCAATCAGGTTCACTTTCCACTACTGGTTGTGGAGAATAATCCTGATGTATTTCTGAAATTTCAGTTCTGAATCTCTGGTGCCATCCAGTAATTTTCAGTTGGTTAAAGGTTGAGATTATTCTGTGATTAAATGAATAGACAAAGTATCACATCTGAATGCCTGAGAACTTGAAAAGTCCTGTAAACATTCCCTTGAAGGTGACAGAATGCTTTTTTCTGTCTCTTGGTATTCATGAGCAATAATGTGAGCAACATCCAAGGAAGATGAAATAGCATTTGAAAGTTATAGAAGTAATGAGTAGAAAGTTGAGTAGTTATGTGGTGGAATAGCTTTGTTTGGCAGTCCTTCAGGAGCAGGCTTATAGGACTTGCATTTCAAGCAGTAAGGAAAATACCCTAAAGGCCATAAAAATATTTGGCTTGAAAATTGGGTTTTAGTTTCATTATAATTCCCAGGTTACTGTTAAAAATTAAAGTTGAATGTAAATTGATAAAATAAAAATAATGTTGCTATTTAGGTGCCTTTTTTTTCCACAAATACTTACTTTTCAAGGGTCAATTTAAAAAACATTTTTAACTTTTTTTGGTAGTTAATAGCAGCCTATCTTGGAACAAAATTCTGATGATTTATTGAGATGTCTTCTCTCAAAAGTCAGGATGTCTCAGTCCTTTTTAATGTCCTTGTAGTTTATAATCATCTGGACACAGAAAACCAATATTTACTAGCCTAATGTTTTAATGAAAGATGGAATTTCTACTGGAGGTGGAGACATAGATACTTAGTTACAAACTCCTATAATTAGCTGGAAAGAGGTAAGAATGGAAGACTACAATTACATGTTGACAAAGATAAGGCAAGATTTGGTATTTCTTTGAACATTGTGGTGTAGTAATCTGCACCAGTCCAAAAATTTTGAGCAGGTTATATTCTTGCTTGATCTATTAACAAACCCTTTTTTTGTCAAGGGAACTCATGCTTTGAAGTCAATTGTTGTCTCATTAAGAGTTAGCAAAACATCTGAATATTTCCTCAGAGGGATTAGACATCCTTTTCCTTAGCATGACTGTGCAGGATGATGTCCTAATAAATAGGAAAAACACCAAGGATGTTTTGGTTATAGCTAATGCTTAATGTTTGTGAATCAAAAGGCTAACTATTAGCTATGCTTAATTGATAAGCATTCATCACTGATTTTTTCTTAGACTGCATAATCTCATTTTAATACTGTATAGCTATCAAAATAATAACTAAGGAAATAGTAAAGTGAAGAAGTCTGGATAAACCTAATTTTTTTTCTTTTGGGTCTTCCAAGCTATTTTCAGGGTTTTAATTCTTTCAAGAATTGCTACTAGACCTCCCCTAGGTCAGAGAACTAAGAATTCCATTCTGTTAAAGCAGAAATGTTCCTATTAATGTCCCCAAATACTTCCCTATATATGATCTCAATTTCTAGAACTGTTAAGGAGAAGGAGGCAACATTTCTCTCCACTGGATTCGTAACAGAATGTAAAAGAAATTTACAATAAACTATTTTTGATAAATGGGAAGGTTTGTTTTGATTTATTTTGTTTTACTCTATAAATAAAGTAGTATATAATACACAAATATGATCCTTGAAATCCAATGGAAAGATAAATCAGTACATTCTAGTGAAAAAAAATCTTTCTGGTTCATTTCCTTAATTGTGAAATAGCATATTTTTCAAGCTGTTATTAAGGTTTGAAATGATTAGCCTTCATTAGTTTGGTAATTAGTTTAGGCAGATTGTTTTGGAACAGGCCCATTCCCATCTTACTGCTATTGAGTCTGTAATACTTTTGTTATGAAAGTCGCTCTCAATGAATTTTTCACCATGGTTTTAATTGCTTTCTCCTTTAAAAATAATAATAGCTAAGCAGCATGAAACAGAATTTGTTTCACTGGAAGAAAAATCCTTAGTTCCAGAGGCTACCCATGCTAGTTTGATATTTTAACGTTTACAAGTGTTAGGCTTCCATTCTGCATGTTATAGAAAGAATTTTCCAGGGTTACAAACAATACCAGACAATTACAGGAAATTCTTCAGATCTATCAGGCAACATACTTCTAAAGCAACAGTTCCTCCAATAATCTTTATTACATATCCTTTTTTATTTTATTGTTCAAAATTATTAGCTTTCAGTGACTTCTGTCTGATGTGACAATATTCATGTGGGCACTGACACTCACCACAAAACTGCTTCTATTTCTTCATGAGGTAGACATTGTCAGTAGAGTTAAAGATAAAATTTCAATGTCTGGCTGCAGGTAGAGTATTCTGCAGTATGGGCATGTGTCAGAATCCAGCTGAGGTTAATTGTGGTCTCATTTAATTTTGTGCCTGGAAAATATTCAGAATACTTATTGACTGGAAGTCAACTTAAAGTAGCTCCATGTATGTCTCTAAGCCTTTCACATCCTAATTTGCAGGATGCTGCTATGTACCATTCATTTTATTCGTAGTCTTCCTGCCAGCCAGGTTCAGAGTGTAAAAGAAATATATTTGGTAAAAAAAAAAAGTCAAAGTATTCAGTATGACTATGATTTTCATTAAGATTTTTATTTTTTTGATTTGCTCATCTCCATTGCACCTTATGTTTGTAAAATAGCTGTGGAATGAAAAAGAATTAGTCAATTGCTTACTTGATGGCTAGTATTCTGAGCACAATTTAAAATTATAATATTATTACATGTAATTGTTGATTTCTGCTGAAAGGAATAGGTACAAACACATTTTGTCTGCTAGAGGCAGATGAGGGAGTAAGATGAGGGCAAAGAGAAAGGTTGGGTTTTTGTTCCTACTTTCCATTCTCTTGGTCACCATCTTTGGAAGTTAACTGAGTTGAAAGTAAAACCAAACTGATGTTAACTTCATTCTAATTCTGCTCTATGCAGTAATTCCTAGCACTTCTCATTAAAATAAAAACAAACAAAACCAACTGAACATTCGTTGCTTTGTCCTTTGAGGGTTTTTTTCCACTCAGACTAAGGCTCTCTTCCTAATGGCCATTTGGGGACCCATGTGGTAAGAATTAGACTTCTCAATCCTTTAGGCCTAAAAGAGATGAATGAAACCAGCATTTACAATGCCATCAACCTGTTATGAGAGCTCAGTGTTTATCACACATAATCTGAAAGGCCAAGCTCCATGTCTCTTTGGGTTATCGATGTTTCCTACTTTCTGCAGTTTGCTGTCATATGTACTAGATTTCATCTACCAGTTCTTGATTACAGTAGTTAACTGCGTGTTTTTTTCAACACTTTTTCTTTTTCCCATTTAACCAGTCTGAAAAACACAATAATTCATATTTGTTATTTGATATTCTGCGTTTACTGTTACCTCTGTGCAGTACTTTGTATTGGAGGTACTTTCAAAGTAAATTACTCACTTTTCATAAACTGTTGCTTATGAACTTTGTTGAATCCAAGCCAGAATATGCTTTACAGCTGAACAATTTCAAGTAATAGACTCAGAATTCTTTTTGCACAGCTTTTTGTGGGAACACAGATTTATTCCTGCAAACAAATTTGAAAAGCAGAAAAAAAGAGAGTGCAAATATGATTCAGAATGTCTGGATTCTGAATGCAATGTAACTTTTGCAAAAATCCTTAGCAACTTTTTCAATATTTATATTTCTATGTTATAGATGTAGGTTCTCGATATACCTGGAATACTTCTAGAACTACTTGTAAACTATTAATTGAATTCTTAAATACAAGGAATTTGAACTGAATGATCCAGTGCACAGTGTTTTCTTTCTGCTGAGAGAACCTTTTTATGCCACTTAGGAAAGTCCATTAATTCCTGAGGGCTCGATTGTGTCTGTTTAGGCATAGACTGTAGAATTGTGTGGTGATGAGCTTTATTTTCTAAGATAACCACATGGACATAGAGTGCCTCTGGGGCTTAGGCTTGTACAGTCACAAAAACCTTATCTTTCTGAGATAACCACATTGACCTACATTGCCTCTGGCTGTGGAAATGGTGTATTTGAGGACAGGAGCTTCAAAAAGGAGGTCTCAAACCTCATTAATGGTATGAAAAGCAAAAATCATCACAAGCCACTCTTTTCCACGTGTGCAATAAGATTTCTGACTGCTCTTTCCTCTCTGCCTTCTGTCAGAGATCTAGTCAACAATCAGGTCAAATTTGCATCAGTTTGTTTCTGGTGTTAGGAATAAAAATGAATTTCTCTTAAACCAAAACCTATCATAATGAAGAACCTACAGTTTAAGAGACTGACTGTGATGTTTCATTGATAAGAAAAGTACTGCACAGACAAATCATCTGGAGGGTTCATTATAGACACAAAATTGTTGCTCTCTCATCTTGAAACAACAAGCCTATGGCCCTGACATTTAATCAGAGCAAGAATAGCATTTATTAAATCTCACATTCACTAAGTCTTGAATTAAGGTGACTTACTTATTAAGGCAAATAAACTGCAAAATACTTATTTTTTAACATATCTTTCTTTTATTAGTTTATGTGCTTGTGCTTTCACTTGAAGATGTGCTTGAGGACTTTAACCATAGAGTGACTTCTAAAAAATTTCTCTCTGTCCCTTTATCACATCTATTTAATATACTTATTTTATCTGTTTTTCTACCTAGACCAATGTAAGACAAACCCAATGCAGGATTTTGTTTAAAAATAAAGAAAATTATTTTTAGACTTATACCATTAATAGCTCAGTATTTGTTTCTCTTGAAAATGTACTTTGAGCAGGTATTGTTTACATAAGAACTAAAGTAAGTAACAGATGGAGAGCTAGCCCTGACTTGAATGCTTACATACAGATAGATTTTACAATGTGAAACTTCTGTGCTGTTGAATGGCTTTGCATATCTGTACCCAGTGTGCCTAAATGTAATGAAATGGTTATAAATTCTCATAAGCTGATGGAAGATTTGATGTACTCAGATAACTAATCTGAATATTTCTTAGTAGAAATGAAATTTTATCTAGTATTTTGACTCTACTTTTACTTGTAATAGAGGAGTAGAACAGTTTATTGATATTTGCATCCTTGATAATTGTTTTGCATTTCATCATAAAAAAAAGAGAGGTTGAATACATGCATAACATATTAGAGTTGCCATTAAGCAAATTATTCTGAATTAATGTTTTGCCTCACTATGCTATGCAAAACAAATTTTCCCCAATTAATTTACAATTGATTACTCTATAGTGTGTCCCAAGGGAATGCAAAAAAGGTCTGTTTCTATGTTCCCTGCTATTGTGTTTCTGTAGTTTGATTAAACCAAGCATCACAAGAATCTAAAGGGAAGCATATGCTCATAGCAGTAATGTCTGAAGCACTTTTAGACTGAATGCTTCCCAAAGCCTAAATACAGAATTAGCCTCTCTTAGTTTACCATTCCAATCCAAGAGGACGCTGCCAGATCTGTTCAAAACTTTTAACCAGTTCAGAAGCTGTACATGTGCTCTTGTTTTGCTTGTCAATCTAATGCTATAGTTTGCAGTTTTAGCTTCATGCCTAAATCCCCATCCCTGATAACCATAGGAAAAAAAAATGTATCTGGGATTATTTTCTTCTGCTTAGATGTTCCTTAGCTTTTGTATTCTTTTCAGGTATGTGATGATATAAAAGAAGTCAGCAGAGATAAGTAAAACAGGCAGAGCAGCATTTACTGGTTAGAGCTTGTGAAAAAGCTAACAGGAAGAATATTCAAACATACAAATTTTTGATTATTCCATTTCATGTACAAATTTAGAAATATTTTTATTATCTTAATAGGCAAAATCATGTATTTGGAATGAGGAGTCAGGATGTAACCCAGAATTTTCCTCTATTCTATTAAAAAATATTTTTCCTGTGAAAACCAGAAAAAAAATTACTAGAAGATGGGAGAAAATGCTTAATGTTGACCTATAAAGTATAAATTATGAGTCCTGGCTTGGTTCCTGTGCAGACTGCTTGGATAAAGGCTTGTCTCCAGGACCAGGGGCTGTGGATCTCCAGTTGGCACAGAGCTCCTTGCCAGGCTTCAAAAGTGGAAGAATGACAGTATTTTCCTTAAGATATGTTCATTAATGGCTAACTTCAGTTGACTCCCTTTTTATCATTCTGGTTATTTTGCACTACATTGCAAGACATCTCCTCATAAATTATTTAGGGCCTAGATGTGTAACAAAGAGTTCTGCATTTTGGGGAGGGAGGGCATATAATTAATGAGCAACTGCAAAATCCTTTAATTCTTACTTTGAACTAAATCTTAACCTTTAACAGATGATGAGAATTGGAGAACTTCATAATGATTATCATAGTATCATAGAACAATTTAGGTTTAATGGGACATTAAAGATAATTTTATTTCCAATCCCTCCCACCATGGGCAGAGGCACCTTCCACTATACGAGGTTGCTCAGATCCCTATTATGCTTTGGAAGATTATATCCTATACATCATTAAAGATGTTTTGAAAGCTTTACTTATCTGCTGTAGATGTCTACTAGAACTGTAATTAAAAAAAAAATCAAAAAACAACTATCAAGTTGGACAGAGTACACATTTTTCTCCATACAGCTCCTAATCTTTGTTTTTAATTTGCATATAAATCATAAAGAAAATGAGTTTACAAAATACAAACAAGAATATTTCTTTAATTTGCTTTCTTAAAACTTTCAGAAAATACATGCACATGCTGGCACATGAAGTTCTGAATTTTCTGTGGTCCTGAGAGTTCCTAATGGAAGTGCACAATATTATTCTTTTATGGGCTGCTCTGTACCTCAGAAATAAAACTGAGTAACATGTGGCAGTTGCTAGGGTAACCAGTTTTTGCATTTTGCAGAAAAAGTCCAAGAATAAAACACAAGTAAGGCAGTGGGGAAACAGTATCACATACAGTCTCATATTCTCAATTTGATCTTTATGGTTTTCCTCTATTCTATTTACATAACAATGCATTAGATCTGCTTCATCTTTTACTTGGAATCTCCCATACACTTGTATTTTGCATGGCTATGAAAGGCATTTAAGCATTCAACTTCTAAGCTTAAACTGGTTTTTGCCCTGTCAAACTATCTAGATTTACTGTCAATAAGGTATAGCTGTGGTTACTCTAAGTGCTGATCATGTTTGCTGTGTGTGATTATCAGGACATGTAAACAGAAATTAAATTGAATTTTAAAAGTTGTCCTTTGCAGATAAATATGATTTCATTTAATTGTTCAAATTATTCAAATTCCATTAAGCATCTATCTTGAATATGTGAGTCTGAGCTAAAAGCCAGCAGGCATTTAGAAAGACAAGATTTTCTTGTTCTCACAAGAGTCCCATTTAGAACTGAACTGGAATTCTTGTTAAAGCAAACCTTTCTGTGCTTGTTTTGGAAAATGTTTGTTAATAAATTCTGCAAATTACTGCATAATGAGAAATGCATCCTTGTTACAAGAAGAAATAATTTTATAATGAATCATTACCATTTTGATTTGAGTTACATTCAAATACTTAACCCCAGTGAATGCCAACATACAGACTTTGTCTGGCAGATGTAATGGCCACAGCAAAACACACTCTATAATAATTATTTTGTTGAAGTTCTTCTTCTAAAACTTCTTTATTCTTCATACTTTGGAGTATTCCAGTGTTAGAATATTTACTTAGGGAGTTGATATAATGCCAGTGATAAATTTCAGCAATATAATTTACTTTTTTCAGAAACATTTTTCCTTAAAAAAATTATCAAATTATAGCATTTACCCATGCTAAAGGATAGAAATGCAATCTGTCTGCACAGGATGGTTCTAATATTAGAAAAATGCTTTAAAGGCCTCCCCAATACTCCCTTTGAACTTAGTACTAAGTACATCTCATGACAATGATTTTATGCACATGCAGAACTAAGGACAGAAAGGGCTGTCTTATGTTATCCACTGGTAAGATTGAGCAAAGGCTGGAATTTAGTGCTGCAGCTTATTTCTGTCCTGTTTTACACACCATAGCTGCCATGAGGTTACAGGTAGCATTATTGTGTGGTTCTAGTTTGTTATCCTTTGCACATTGCTTTTTCCAAAATTAGGATTTAAATGGCATCCATTTAATCATCTGTAAAAGGGTACTCTAAATTTTAGGCAAAATTAATCAACAAATTTGTGTTTCTTAAATTACTGTAGTACAGTGTCTTGATAATCTTGATATCCGAGTAAGTAATCTTGATATTGGTGATAACATGAAAACTCAGCCTAAATAATACCTTCAAACTGGCAAGTTTTCTCAGCAGAACCACTTCTCGTGAAACTCATTGCAGGTTTATAACATGTAAAAAGTTAAATAGTTTAACTATTCACTACATGAGGTAAAATACCCTTCTAGGAAGTTAAAGCCAAAGTTTAGCACTCAATATTGAAGTGGTTATTATGCTAACTCTAATTCATGATTGCTAATGCTGTACTTTTGAAGCTGTGTATAAAACTGTAGGGTATTCCGCCTGAGATCTGTGGAAAACACTGAACACCTGGCTGAGTAGAAATACAGAGATTACAAATTAGGATGGTAACGTTTCAGGGAATCATGCTTTACTCTTCCTACAAAATAGTTGCTTTCTGTTAACTAGCTAAATAAAGTGTGTTATTTTAAAATTTTTAAACAAGCTAGTAGGACATTTAAACCATTTTTAGTGTCCTGGTGGGATTTCATTCAATTACTCTTCTCTTGGTAGGCAACAGCAAAGCAAATATTGCGTTGTGACCAAATGGAGCTTTATTTCCTTTAGCAGTCCAGCAGACTGTCTGCCTTTTCAGAATTTTCAACTCTATACAGCTAGCTCAGAGACAGATTGAACAGTGCCCTTCACCTCCAGTAACATCTAAATTGCTCTCATCTGATGCAGTCATCCCAAGGCATTGAAGCAGGCTCCGATGCCAGCGGTGCTGTATTTCGCTACCCAAGGCATGCTGGCAGAGAAGCAAGCCTTTCTGCTCAGAGGATCATCATGGGATAGTCAAGTGGAAGGGACCTCAGAGTGTCATTAGTCCAACCTCCCACTCAAAGCAAAGTCTGCTTTTATGCCAGACCAGCTCATGGAAGGTAAAAATCAAACTGGAATTTCCTACTACTCGCAAATCTTGTTCTTTGACCATTCCACTGCAAACAGATCATGGCAGATTCAATATTGTACTTTGACATGCCAAACAAAATTTATTTTAAAGCAATGCTAAGGCTAATTTGATTTTTATGGAATTCAACATTTTCCTCAGCCCTCAGCATTGATTACTCTCTTGTAAAAATAAATATCTACATTGCAACTAAAGACGGCTTTAACAGAAAAAAGTTTGGCTAATCGCTATGTGAGAGATTAAAAAGTAATATAGTGGATTTATGCCACAACTTTTAATGTGCTTGCAACTGAGTAGTTGTAAATGGACAGTCTACAGTCTCAACATAACTATTATAGTTTCCCTGCCATATTTGTGTCAGGCACAGCTATTGTGTGTTTATTTAAACTTTTAATCATTTTTTCTTCATTTTTAATGTTTTCTGTACTTATTTGTTGTTGCTAGGATTGACATAATGGCGTACCAACGCAAGATGCAAACCAAATGTAAAACAAAGTAAAGACCACAAATATTTAATTCACATTCACCTAAGATAAATGGAGATTTTGTTTCTTTTTGTGAATCTTTAGTAGACCTCAGAGGCTGTCAGAGCAGTAATGAGAAAAACATTTGAAAACCAGCAAGTTTATGGATTTTCCAACCTTAAAAAAACACAGGGTATTTCAGTATGGAGAAGTAGGCCAGGACCTCCAAGTATGCACATTCCAGATATATGGATCTATGTACTTTCCTTGAATGGAAATGACCACTGATCCTAAATGTACTTAATAATTTGGACAATATATTGGTAATTTAGGATTTCAGCATTTAAATCTTTGAAATTTTTATGTAATTTTTGTTATCTATTCTAGTTACAGTTTCCTGTTAAATGATACCTGCTGAAGGCAATATTTAAATGCCTAATAAAGTCACTTGGATCTGCATTGCCTTGAGTAGCCTCATTAAAATGACTCTATGCACTAATATCCAAGGTGATTGCTTCCTATCAGAGGGAGTGTAGGGCTTGTATAATGTATTCCCCAACATGCATATTATCCTTGGGTGGAAGTGAGAAATGCAGAAACATTTCTGTGCAGTTCCTCAGACAGGCTGGCTGTTCTTTCTGCCCAGGAAAGACCTTAAGCAGTTTGACCGCTGCTGTTGAAAGACAGAGTACTTTTCCTTATGTGTTTCTAGAGCTTACAGTTTGGAGTCTAACCCGGGAATAGTATTCCGAATATCCTTTTTTGTTTCTTATTTTACAATAAAATAAAATTACTGAAAGTGTGTTTGTCTGACAAAATATTGATGACTGCATAATCTATATCAAAGCAACATTCAGAAGAATATGTTACCTGAATTATACATGCTGGGTGAAATTACTATTCAGACAAACATTTCTAGCTTTACAGATCATTATATTTGCAATTACCTCATTTTTTCTTCTCTCACCTCATAAGGATGCCTCTATAAACGGGTAAAATTGTTATTAATCATTCAATTTCTCACAAGTGCTGTTGAGTTTTAGCCTTGTATTGGGCCCACTAGCAAGTAACCGGCCAAACATATTAAAATGAAATAGTAAAATTACTGTACTGTGAGAATGTGATGAAGTAGGGGCTTTACAGTCTCAGCTCTCCTTTCAGAAAGTTAACATGGTGCATCTTGTGTAAAAAAAAAATATATGTTAAAAATGGTGCAATACGCGTGATATATGTAGGGTCATCTTTTAGTGTTATACTTAGGAGGAGAACCCAAGTAACTGTTTTGTTATAAAGTGATATTAAATAGGAGTTGTGCAGATAATGTCCCTCAAGCTACAATGGTAATGAAGCACCACTTGACTGTAATCATATTTTTCATACTGAAAGGCTTTTTTTAAAATTTGTTTAGAATTTGTCAAGAGAAAATACTGTACTTCATTAACTGATTGAATTGTTTCAGGACATCCTTTTGCAGTGCAGAGGGGAGGGAGAATTTTTGCAGCACTGCCTGATTTATGTATGGAACACACAAAAGAGCAGTTTAGTATTACGCACTGGGTTTGGAGCTGTTGTTACGCAGAAGAGAGTTTTTCTGGAATACGCAGCTCCCATGTGAGCCTTGAGCAGTGTGGCCTCCTGTCCCTCAGCTCCTCCCATGGCAGGCAACATGGAGCCAGCTGGGCTGGGGAGCTCAGCAGGTAATGCTGCACTTAGGTGGAAACACTGCACTGCCCTGTACTGCACTTGGGTGAATTAACTCACTGTTAAGTGTCATCTGCAAAAATTGCTGATGCTTGACATGACCTCTAGAGAAAGCTGCTTTCCAGAGGGGAGAGGAAGTTCAGTGACTTGAGAGAACTTGGCAACAAGAATCAGCTTGGGGTGAAGAAACAAATGTCTCTCTCTAGTCTTTCTATTTATAGCTACCATGACACCAGCTAAAATCTTGGAGAAAAGTTTCTGTTTTCACATAAAAATTATTACTGTCAAGATGAAAAATTTTATTAGGTCTTTAGGTACTGAATAAATCACATAAATATGATGTAAATAGCGACGCATATATATCTGATTTCAGCAGAGATATGCTGCTATTGTAAAGTAGGAGACATTTGTATTTATCCTTATTCAGGGCATGAGTCCCATAATTGTACTTATTTCAATACCTCCAAAATCTGGTATATATTTCTTGTTCTATTTCAACTATGAATGAACTTTTTGTTTTAGCATCATGACAAAACTAACCGACCCAGTTTCCTTTAACCTCTCAACTGCACACTAGAAGAGCCCTAGTGATGTCTGACCATCATGTTGCTTTGTTAAAGATAATTTGGGAGTCGTATTTTCTTACCCAGAATTGGGGTATAATAGAATACTATAGTGTAGAGTACTATGGCAATTAAAAAAAATGTCTCAATGCACAACTTTCTATAGTCAGTGTACACTCTTCATTGTGTATTCTGTAACACCACGCTTTTTTTGTTTTATTATTGCATAATTTAGTGAACAAGTAATTTCTGAAATTGTCTGATCCCTAGACATATAATTGTATAAAAAATATTTTTTCTTCATTTTTTTTCATACTAGTATCTGGATGCCCAGGGATTTTTGGTACAGCTAAACTTAAGATTTGTAACTTTTTTATGCCAAATGTTATAGAGAATTTAAAGTATTTCCTGGCAGACTGGTTGCTATTTGCATAACAAGAAATGTCTATTAAAAGACCCTTGGGGTAATATTAATAATCAGTGGACATTTTGGAAAAATATTCCCTGTAGCATTTTATTCTGCTTTGCAGTGTTTACCTCTAAATACAGATGCTTATTCAGGAAAGAGAAGAGGTAAATTATTTCTTTTGTGCCAATGTTGTCAAAAAGCACTTCCCATTTTGACTGAGACTGTGGGAGCTGGGAGCACAAAAGAGGCAAAAATTCTTTTCTACTCTAAGACAGAGGTCAGTAGAGTTAAACTACCATTAAATTTTAAATTGGGGCTGATATTTTAATGGATTCCAGAGATACAACAAGTGAATAGAAATAATGTGACTGCAGAGATCTTATTTTTTAATTTCCATTGAATTAGACCACTGCTGCTTGTGGCCAAGCTGAAAGAGAGTCAAGATAAATCTTTTGTGAAAAAGTTTCTAAATGAAGGATGATGGTTTCACGGATATGCTGTACAAATTTGTGATTTTAAACTGAAACTTCCCCTTCATTTTAATGTCTGCATTTGTTTTTGCTTTGAAGAAAAGAGAGCAATTTGGCGAATGCTAAGGGTGAGAGCATGCCTGTAGCTTGCATTATGGTTGATGTTCTGTGTGTAAAGAATGTGAAATCCTGTTGGGAGAGGGTAACTGGATCAAGCAAAATTGTGAAAGTAGTTTGTATTTAGCCTTCATAAAAATTCTCTTTCTCACAAGGTTTCACATTCAGCTACTCCATGAAGAACCCAATGTGAAATAATCTTATTGACATCCTGACTGGATCTTTCTCTGGTGCAGATGTGTATAGCTCCATGTGCTGGGCTAATAAACATTTATCATTTTAGTTGAGGATAGGAATTTATTGAGGAAAATTTGATGAAATCATTTATAGATTTTGTGTATAACACTGAAGGTCATACTGTTTATTTAAATATGTTCTTTGTGAACGAAACCATTTCACAGTAATGGCTTTTAACACTTTGTGGACTGATCAGTTGAATAAGTAAAAGAATAAGTAATTCCTTTTTACAGTTACATTACAGTTTTAATGAGAAGCATTGATTTTTCTCTTAATACTAATATGTTTAATGACCTTTCTAATGACATCTGTCACTACTGTTTCTTCTCAAATTCTACAGGCATTTTCTTTCAGTGAAGCAAAGGATTTTAATTGCTTGTTGTGTTGTTAGAATGAGAATTAGTATTCTTTTAAGGTAGTATGAACGTTTGTAGAAGGCATGTTCTGTTAAGAAAATAAATAGAAGCTGTCTGATTTTTGATCCTCAGAAAATTTTAGAAACTGTCCATTCCTTTGTCTTCAGGAAATAGTTCCTTGAGTGCTACATGTGAAACTGTTTTTTTCATTGGCAGTTTTTGCTACTTGATGTTAAGTAGAGTTTGTGGTACTTGACATGGAAGAGTACTTTAAGGTAGTTTCTGACAATGTCTCTCTCAAGAGTTTTGTTTTCCTTCAGCTTTTAATGGTACTATCTGAAGAAAGGATATATGCATTAACTAAAACATTAATGTACCATGAATCACAAAAACCATCTATATATAGTTCAAAAAAGGTATAATTTTTCTCTGTGGTGACTTTTCTTTCAATTGTAGATAGAGCTTGTCTTGAAAAACTCTTTTGTTTTCTACTGCTTATCTTCTTCTATTGTTTTAATATTCTAAAACTTGGCTATTAAATGTCAGTCTGACTTTAGTTAAGAGTGATTGTCAGCAAGCAACAAAGCTTTTGGTTAGCTTTTAATTATTAATATAATAAAGGTTATCAGTGAGAGTCAAAGGAAGTGCCTCCAACACTCCTGAACGGTTCGCTCTCTCTTGTAAACACCTAGTTTTGTTTTCTAGTGACAAGGGACAAGGGATTACATGTGAAAAGCAGAACGTATTTCCATAAACTGCTCAATCTTGATCAGTTTACAGAGATTATACATTATATTTTTGATCTGCATTACAGGTAGCAACGTTGCTTAGTTGATCTGGTCTAATTCAGGTGCAAGAATGAAGTACTCACCCACTTCAGGGTACTCCAAGCAGGCATGCTCTGATGTCATGCTCAGAGCTGCCACCCTAAAAGGCAGGACTTCGGGGTTACCATAACAACATCAGCCAGTCGTTGGCTGGCACTACAACATTATTGCAGGAGCTTTGAGGGAGTATCAACCAAAATACAGCCACCATACATTTTGCCTGCTCTGATGGCTAAGACTGTCTATGCTGTGTAGAGATGCTTCATCTAGAGCATGTGTTCTCCGTACATGTATGATTGAAATGGCCACATATTTCTGAAGCTCTTTGGCATGTCTATATAACATTTTTGAAGTAGCACATTAGAGTATATGTGGCAAAACCCAAGATGCATTTGTGTTAAGTTACTCATATTTACTTATTTTCTACATTAAAAATTAATAAGGATAAACACTCAGAAAAGCAGAGCAGGTACCAAGGCATGTAGAAAAAGTTTCCTCACAGTAGTCCTTTGCATGAAGAGATCAGAATCAGGTTTTCTCTACTTATTTTATAGCACGTTTTGTAAAAATCCCAACCAGGATCTGGAAATGCTTATTTTAACAACTGAAGTGCACATGCAGTGTGAATGACAACAGGATATTTAATTAATTAGACCAGAGATTGTGTTTCATAGAATAAAATAAGTCAGCTTGCTTTAAACAGATTTCACAGACCTCCGAAAATAAAGAAAGCAAGCATGCCAATAGCAGGAGCTAATGCTTCAATACCTTTCATTTTGTACTCTGAAAAGAAAACCTCTTCTTAAGCTTATTCATTTTCCAGAGGGAATGTCGAATGCTGTGGCATATTGTCAGGGCTGCTTTATTGTCACCATTTACAAAGGTCACCTGAATTAATTGACTTCTTACCATATGTATTGTTAAGCTACCCATTTCCTGACATTTTTGGAAAGGTGACAGACTTAAAGCCAGTGGCTATCTGTTGATGGTTCTTTCACAGTGTTTGTTTCTCAGAGCACAGTAGCTCTAAAATTACAAGCAAACAATTACATTGGTGCAAAGGAACAGAATCTTTATGATGTTCTCCAGAGTGCATGGGAGTGAGGGGGCTGAAGGGAGAAAAAGGGGTAGGAGAAATAATCAAAATACTGAGGTGTTTGTAATACAGATGTAATACTCTAAAAAGCAACAAAAACATATGGGAAGATGCAGATTCTATATTTATCACTTTGAAGCATGCATTAGAGGGCTAACCTGTCTATTTCATGGTGTAAAGTAAAACCTATCTCTCTCTTTCACTCATGCATGAATCACAGATTCATGCTGATACACTTTACCAAATGTGTTTTCATCAGAGAGGATACTGAGGTACTCTGATACTGCACGGAAGAAACGACATACACATGCATAAGCACAAGCACATTAGACAACTGTAGTGCTAGCCTGGAATTTTAAGTTGATTAAATTGGTGAAACAGAAAATCACTGATATTTTTCTAGCCCCCTGCATTGGGTGCCTTCTCCTTCCCCCCGTGTTGGATTCTCTTTCCCATCAGCAGTGCTGGGCAAAAACTCCAGCTAGACATGTGAAAACAAAGACATGGAAAGCAAAGACAAATAGTTCTGAACCTTGCTATACTAAAACTGGCAAAGCTTTTATAGTGATGGATTTAAACACTCCTTCCGTGTAAATAGAGGCACCCTGCTGAGATCCTGTTAATTACCAAAGAAGATTGGAACTCCTCTGCTTAATGTGATCCTTTTTACCTAATGTGTCCGTTCCAGCTGCATCAGTAATCAGACATTCACACTGTCCCTTCTGACTGGAAAGGGGATGTTTTTAAGCTAAGTCATTTGCCACAATCCTTAAGATGTAGCCTGGCAGAAATTCAATAACTGTTTGTGATATGCTCATTCAGCCTCATTGCTCAGTGGTTTTTAGGTCTTGACATAAACAGCATTTCCCTTAATCCTAGCACTGGAGAAGAAAGGAGGCTGTCCTGTATCTTGTTTTATTGGTTTCAAAACACAGAGGAAGTGTTTAATTTGATATCGCCTCTGAAACATTAGTGGAAACATTTTCCTTTTATATTATTTTTATCCTTCGATGTTCTTTCAAGCTAACAAATGCACAAATCTGATACTATTGCAAGCATATTTAGATTATCTCTGGCATAAAAAGCATATTGAATTTGCATTTCTGTTCAGAAAGTAAAATGTGAAAATACACAAGTAAAATAACTTTACAAAAAGATGAAAGGGAAAAGAGTCTAGAAGTTAAGATAAAAGGGTAAAATTGAAAATAAAAAGGAACTTACCCTATAATAAGAGTAGTTTCAGAGCTGGAGGAGTTCTTGCATCTCAGTGATTTTGAATCCTTAGTTCAGGTAGCGACGGACTTCTATTAAAGCCAGAATCTGTATAGATGAGCACACATGTATCTATGGGTGTGAGTCAGTGTGCATGCATGTGTCTAACACTCTATAATACAAAGACGTGTCTATTGATATCCTGCAACATGAGAGACTCTCTGTGCCGCCAGCTGAGATCCCTTGCGTTTGCCAGGCGCTGTTGCTGCCCGTCTGAGGCTCGCAATCCAGCAGAGAGAGAAGGCGGGTGGAGGGGGGTAGAGAGAGATGCTCGCTAGCTGCTCCTATTTCTCCTTGTTTCCATGGTGGTTAGCGGTGCACGGCTCGGGCGCTCGCCTGTCACAGTGACACGCTACTGCTGCTCAGCGGGCATTGACGGCGGGGGCCGCGGCGCGCCCGGCTGCGCGCAGAACGCGCGGCTGCGCGCTCGCGGGGCGGTGTGTGCGCGCCCAGGGAGCGATGTGTGCGCGCCCGCGGGGCGGTGTGTGCGCGCCGCCGCTGCTCGGGCGCGGGCACACGGAGCCAGCTGTGCACGCGCCCAGGCAGCTCCGCCGATCTGTGGCAGCTCCAGGGCTTTCCGTCTTAACAGAACAGACTGGGAGGTCCACGTTTTCTCTCATCACCACCCCCCCTTTTTTTTTTTTTAAGGGCGGTTACCTGTGCTCAGAGCAAGTTATTAGACACCGCTGAAGTTCTGCAAAGGCTGCTGTAGTTCAGGGGATACTGTAGGATAAAATCATTCAGGAAAAACGTGTTGTGCCTGGCCCCCAGTTTTGGTGCCTTTTTTTTAAAGCTTAAGACGGGAAAAGATTTTACTATTCTTCCTCTTCCAAATTTTGTCAAATACTACATTTTACTACCTTTACTTATCGGTAGAAAGTACAAACAATAATACGTCTCCCTGATAAATAAGATTTCAGAATGAACTGTGAAAGGAGCTGGTTAAATAAAAAGTCAGTTTCTCTCAATTTCTCTCTGCTTGAGTCTGTCTTTTATGGCCATCCAATTATATAAACAATAGTATGCTCAGATTTTTCCTTCCCTTTCTTTCTTCCTTCTCCCTTTATGCCATGCTCCTTGGCGAACGATTTATTTTTCCCTGTTTGTTCTGTGTCCACAACCAAAGGGCATACAAATGACGAAGGTTTTAAAAACTATAGAATAATTTGTGATTATCATCACCCTTTCTCCCAAATATGCAAAACAGTAAATGAGATAGATAGGAGACTGTTAGGAAAAAGGTTTTTTTCATCATATATACTGTTTCTATAACAGAAATTTATAATAGGAGATGATAAATAATGAGGCACAAAGACTTGGTTATCAACAGGTCAAAAAGCAGAAAATCTTAGATCTCTTGTGTGATTCAGTCCCACAGCCCTAAGCAAGTCAGGCCACCCTCTAGTGGACTGAAGGGAGATGTGGTTCTCATTTCACACTCATCTGCTTTGAAGAAAGTCTCACGGTCTTGTCTAATAAGAGTATGGAAAATTTATGAAGGTTAGTAAATGGTGTGAATTAATGTACTTTTTGCAACAGCAATAGCAACAAAATTTTACAATAAAATGGTTGCTATTTTTATGAATATTGACTCTCATCTTGATTCACTTTGAGTCTGAGATCTTGGACTGCATTATTTTTGTTTTTATTTGGTAAGAAAATAATTCCATTCTTCATAAAATCACTTATTATGAAAAGAGAATTAAATTATTGCACCATTCTGAATAAATTTCAGGTTGTTATAGTAGGCTAGGGCAAATTTTACATGACTACTCCTGTTAGACTCACCAGTACTTACACTGTGGCTCTATTAAAGCAGTCTTTTCCTTCTGCCTCAAATTTTTGAATACTGCACTTAAGCTAGCTAAAGTGAACAAAATGTTACATTTTTTTAAAAAATATGTGCTGTTCATTTTTCACTCATCCAACTAAGTGGGAATGTTTAATAGATGAAATGATAGCATTTATGTGACTGATTAAATGAGAATAGGAGAGATACTCTAGGCCAGGGAAAGGCCAAGTGGCCTTTTCATTTTCTCTCATTCTTTGTTATGGATATTTATTTTTTTTTTCTAATGTGAGTTAAAACGTTATAATGAAAAAGTTGGGACTAACCCATCTTTAATTACCTTTCTGGTCTTCTTGCTTGAGGTTGGGATGGGGAAAACTAAGACCAGAAAGATGTCACATCATCTTTCTATGGCCTCAGGGCTCATTGGTGAAACCTTGTTTCTCCTTTGCCCCCACGACGTGGCTCTTGGAGCCTTTGGTGTAGGTAGTGGTCACCACAATGAGCTGCAAATGCAAGCCATTTTAAACTTCCAGGAAAACCTATAAGCCTTCCCTGCTGCACAACATCATGTCCTGTGTTGGATGGGATAATGCTCAGGATGTTTTAAATAAGCGCAACCCAAAGCCAGAAGAGGTAAGGCTTCTTGCCTTTGTAGCTCCTACAAGAAAAATGGAAATTTTTCCTGATCTCAGCCCTCTCCTACCTCTCCCCTGCAAAAGATATTAACCGGTGCTACAGGGGTGGGGTTGTGGGTGGAGTAAGAGACAAGAAAATTTCAAAAAGTTTGGACAAAGTTGTAAGATGCTCATTTAAAGACAATTGAAAACTGGTATTCCTCATATTTCAACCACTGGAGAAACAGATGATCTGGAGAAAGGTAAATAGATGGGGACTAACATTTGCCCTATCTTTCTTGGGTTTGAAATCTTTCTTGGGTTTTGCCCCTAACCTCCTCATGAACTCACTGTCAGTCATTCAAAATCTGGCTTTCTAATTAACATGAGAATCATGCAAAAACATATTCAGTGATTTGACATGTGAAATTAAGATTAGAGAAGTGCTTCATTTTGGTTGATTGGTATGGACTGTGTAATTAGAGGGCTAGATAATTAAATCAACTAAAGTATACTTGTATAAAGAAAGTGAGTTCTTATGATAGACTATATATGCAATTAAAGTACTTCCTTGATAGGCATGCATTTACATATTAGTTAAATGTTATTAAATCATAATAAAATTCTGTTTCATAAAAAAGGTGAAATAATTGAATTTATGATTTAGGTAATGCTGAAGAATATATATTTTTTTCAAACTATCTGAAGGAGAAAAGTATCTTTTATAACCAAAACAATTACAATTATTAAAGTTCATTAAGTTATTTTTCTGCTGATTTCACTATGATGCTTTGTGGTTTTAAAATGGCAATGTAATTTATTTTATGAAAATCATATATATGGCTTAATAGGTTCAGGATAGAAAAAAATTCTCTCAGACTGATAGACAATGAAATTAATGCCGACTAACTCCAGCAATTTATTTAGCATATATTTTATCTGATTACAGAGTGCACATTAAATAAACAAAGTAATTATTTGTTTGTAATAGACAATAAACACAATCCATAAACCCCTTAGTTATAAAAATAAAATGATTGTGTCTGCATTTTTCTCAAAATTGGAGGATGATTTCAAAACTTTTTCCTCTTTTTCATTATGTAGAAAGGCAGAGCATCCTTGAGCCTCCATATCCTTTTTTTTGTGGTTCAGGATTAACCATAGCCATTTCCAGTGTTTTCAGTCCGTGAGAACATTGCTCTAGTTAGAATGCAGCAAGAATAGTTAAAAACTGTAATACATACTATGCAGTTACAGTAAAAAGCCCACAACTATTTGATTTAAATTCTAAAATGACACACTTTATATCAGAAATTGGCCATCAAAAATTTTTTTGAAGTGTGTATCCATCCAGATTATGTCCATGTGTAAAAGGAACAACACTTTTGGAACAGCTTTATCGCTTATGGCTACACGTGCTCCTGTCCTGTTTTCTGAGGCACCATGACTTACAAGGAGGAGGCTCAGTGGTGGCTTTTCTCGCTTCTTGTAGTCCATAGAGGAAACAAAAGAGTTGAGCTGATATATATTTGAATGATTAATTCTCACCAGTTCTGCAAAGCACACCCTTATAGTATCTTCCATGTGGGTTGTGGGGAGGTATTCCTTTCTAAGTAAAGGTCAGTTTCAAAGAAATCTGTGTTGTGGTGTCATTAGTTAATTTATTAATTGACGTATTAATTATAGCCTGTTGTCATTGTGTGATTTACCTGGGAGAGAGAAAAAAGACCCACCCCTTCATGTAACCCTGTTCTGCCAGCATTTTCAGTGCAATGTCATCAACCTGACATTGTCATGTGCATTTTTACGTATTCTGGCCTGACTATTGACGTTTTCCTAAAAGAGCTATGCTCCCATACAGACTAATTTTTATTAATATCTATCTTTCCAAAATTGAATCATTTTTTCAGTGATAAACAAAAGCAACATTTCTGGCTCTTGTTCTTTGTCTTTTTTGAAGATGAAAGGCTTGTTGCCAACAATGAATTCAAATTTCTAGAGTTACACTTCGTAATAGAAAATGCTATATCAGATTACTTAACCTGCTATGAAATTTTTTTTATCAGATCTGGGAGTAAGTGTTGATACAATAGAGCAAAAGCAGATGGAAACAAATCTGTAAAGAATTTCACATAAGGAAAAATTCACATATACACAAAGCCCCAGTTACTTGATTAAATGCTGTGTAGGTAGTAGGTGCTATATGACTTGGCAAAATCTGGAACTGCATAGTAAAGAGCCTTTTAGTGCAGGCAAATTCAGTCATGTGTGATGGGGTTCAATGAAACGGATGGGGAGCTGATTTGGGTGATCAAGGAGATACTTCCTATTCCAAAAAACTTGCTGGTTCATCTAGCAACTGTTTTCTATCAAACTAAGAGTAGGAGATCCCAGGCAAAAGCTATAGTATCTTTCTACATGATAGGTCCCAGAGCCATAGTCAACCTTCTGCAGGAGTGGATTAAGGTCTGAAAAATCTTAACAAGTTTTATCCCTACTGAGTCCAATGTAGGGTGATATCTGAGTTCTACTTTTCATCCTTGACCCTATTTTAATAGACAAGAATCCCTGGCACACCAGAATCTGCAGAAGGCTGGAAGTGAGTCATGCATAGCAACCACAACCTTGCTATGTCACATGGGATTTTTAATGAAGACAGAGTAGTGAAAAGCAGCTAGAGAATCTTTATATGCAGCTGGATAAGGCAGATGAAATATCTGTAAAGCAATTTTCAAGCTCAGTGTATATGTTTAAAAATTGATTTCATCTCAGTAAATTTATGTCTTATGGTGACATCTCAGGTTTTGTAGCCTTCATTAATTGGATATAACTTATTGGGATCTTCTCTATGGTGTATCTTTTAGACTGAGATACCCTTGCTGATTTCTTGAGGATCTGCTTGTTTGTGATCCTTGTTTGCGGGACCCAGAACACACATGGAATGTAGCAGTTGGTGTTGCAGCTCTTGGAGCTAATCTATATCTAAGGCTGATGAGGAAAATAGTGGCAGTAATGATTTGAATGTAAGGCCTAGAATTTCAATCTTGGTGTCAATTTGTTGTAATTGGGGGGTGATAGGTCTTGAAATTTCTGTCCTTATAGAGAAGCCATTTTCTGTTTCTTTGCTCATTATTGTTTTGGTTTCTATGGAACATTAACCAATATTTTCTGTTAAGACTGTGTGGTGTGGTAAATAGTATGTGCTCAGTGAAAGGAAACCTCCTTCTCCCCATAATAATTTTATTTTAAATTTAGTCACCTTCCCAGATAATGCCACATTGGTGGCAAAAAAAAGCCATATATATAGTGCATGTTTCTCAAGGGCAGAACTTCCGACTTGAATTTCTTAACTTTTTTGATGAAACTAAACAAACTATTCTTGTTGACTTTTATTGTGGTTTAATATTAAAATGGGTGGATAACAATAGAAATTCTAAATTATCTGCTTTTCATTACTATTTGCACAAGAGCTGTGTTGGTGATTTAGAAAACTTTAGAGTCACTAAGCTGAATATTAGAACTAGAATGTAATTTTGCTTTTAGTTACTTTTACTCTGAGACTGAGAGAAGTGTCATTTTTTTTCCCATGCCATCAATAGCATGAGTAGCATGTCCCAGTGATGACAAGAAACAGCACGGATAAGTGCAGTGTGTGTTCAGAATATGGTTACCTAATGTTAGTTTAAATAAAGTACACTAAACTATGGGAGTGTAATAGGTACAAGTCCTTAGCAGTTTAGTTACGCAATTTCATTTTTTTCAACTTGCAGATCTAGAAAATTAATTAAAAGGTCACTGGAACATACAACATCCATACTGATTAAAACCCAAACAATGTAACTAGGAATGCAGTAAATGTCTTCCCTCTCATCTCTACTTTCAGTGCCAAAAACTGTACACATTAAATATTTTTATCTTCCTGTAGAGCTTTCTATAAATCAATAAGCTGGGGGTAAAAAGGATCATGCACACCATGAGTTACTGGAGGAGGAGTTGTTTCAGAGGCTTTCACAAAATTTCCATTACTAAGGAAACCACTTGTTTTGTCTGTGCATGTTTTGAATAGATCTCTCATTTGAAGTCTGGTGCTCAGACACAGGATTGCATTATAGCACTGAGAAAGAGGCAAAAGAAATAAAAGAGGCATAAAACCACTCCATTATTAAGGAGTATAGTGTATTGCATTATATGCTTATGAAAGTGTACATATCTATATATATTTGAGAGATCTGTTTATATACGTATGCATTTTGATTAATCTGTTCCTACAAAAAGCAACATGAAAACATTAATAAATTAGTCAGGGAAAGCAGATCTTGTTACTTCCCGTACTTTGCATGCCTCTACTTTAAGGACATTTGAAAAATCTGGTGTACCATTTAGGTAGCAACAAATATGAGTCCTGATTTTCATTTCCTGAAACAAAACATAGTGTGAGATTGAAATGGAAAGAAATCCCTATCCATGGTTTTAGATGAAAAAAGGCTGCAAGGATGGCTCTGCATTCAACAGTTGATCAAACCTTTGCTTGGAAAGTGAGTCTGTTTTGGCAAAACTCTTGATGAAGTGTAAGACCTGACTGCAAATACACACCAAACCATACTTATATGTATGTTATAGTTGGGTCAGCACATCTTCTCCACATGAATAGCACATGTATTCTGTGCTGACCAAACACTTGTATTAACAACAGATTGAATTTATAACCCCTCTATTATGTATGCGCAGCTGATATGCTCAGAAACAAAAAGGCTGCCTTAGTACAGCCAGATGAATCTGGTTTGATGTGTTTAAAGCATGAGTATTTAAATAACTTGGAACTGTTTTCAAAGTATCCTCGAAGATGAGAATTGTTCACAAATAAGCTCAAAGTGACAGAGAGATGTAAAAATCCAGAAGATTACCAGAGATCTGTAGGGAAATTAAGGTTCTGGCTAATGAAAGTTCCATTCAGCATGTTCTACTATTTGAATTTATCCATTAAATTTTTTTGCCGATCAGGATAGAAAATTGAAGACAAAGATGGAAGTTCCCGTTTTTAAGGTCTACAAAGCCCTGGGCTCTGTAGGGCCATATGACAACAAACCCTGTACTATAGAAAATTAATTTCCCCTATGTTTTGTGTGTGTTAATGCCAATTTATTTTGAAATTAAGGAACTTTTGTCATTGGTTATTGCTATCTGGTATGTCTAATGAATAGTTATTTGTAATATATGTTGCATAGTTCATGAGCTATATTGGATGACAAAAGTTTACTTTTAAATCTAATATGCCTCAAAAGGATTTATATGTATGTTTGTGTGTACAATTAATAAGCAGCCTGCCCCTACAGATTTTTTGCTGTAACTCCTTGACTGTTAAATGCATGGGAAAATGACAGCTGGTAAAGCTGACATGTCCTTGTCTTGGCTTAGTTGAATACTTTGGGGTGAAAATAAATTAGATTGCATAGAGATATCAGAACTCATTTGTCTTGGCTAAGAAATATAAATTTTTAATATTTCAGAATATTTGTGTTATTTCAATACTGTAGTGGCTATATTTGCTTTCTGCTGTTGAATTGTAAGAATTCCCAATGTGTCTCAAGGAACACTAAAAGCATTGCCATTCATTATCCTTTAATTTATGTCTGTGGCAAGAAGTAAGATCTTCAGTATTATCATAAAATGTTGAAATCAATATTTTTTTATAAAATAACAGGGATAGGTACTTTCAGAGAAAGTTGACATCTATTTTGTTATGAGACTATCACCTGGTGAGGACCAGGACCATTTGATGCTGAGAAATACTTAAGAGTTAATAATTTAATTGGGAAGTCTAGTTACCAGAGAAGTGGAACTTATGTTTTATGTAAGAAATTTAAACTGTTTGGTAATTGTTTAAAAGTATTGTGTAAAATGCAATAGATAATATAAATGATTGTTTAGTTCCAAGTAAATTTTTTGGTGACATCACTGTGACGAGAAGGCAAAGGACAGGTTGAATGGGAGAAGGAGGGGGTTTTCCCACAGTAAGCAGCTCAGAGGAACAGGAATATCATTCAGAAAGGCTACTTGAACTTTAATAATAGAAATAGGATTACACTCTAAGTAGCTGATGATGGAAGGTCATTTGGAGCCAATAAAATGTAATTCTGCTTTAAACTGTGGGCTTATTAGAACTAACTGAGAGGGAAAACACATCTTTGTATTACTGGTTGACCAAGAGGTAAGAGCTCACAGGGTAGCACAGCTGTAAAAAAAAAAGCAAATGTGTCTGAGGATGCATCAGGATTGTTGTTCAGAGTTGTTCCAGGAGCTGTAAGGAACTGTCCACTTCACCTAGAATAACAAATTCAATTAGGATTTTTTTTTTTGTGCTTGAAAATCATAGGAATTCAAAGTAGAACACATGCAATTAAATACTATTCAGATGACAGCAGAACCCACATTACTGAGGGGTTTATTAAACCTTGTCATGTGCAGTGTAGCAGAGTCAGGGGAAAATAAGATTCCTGCTGATAAATACATCCTGCAGGTACATAATGAGGAAAAGGTAACAGAAGAACAAAATTTGTGTGTGACTGTGATTAAATTTGTCTGTTTTGTTTTTTTTCCTATGAGTCATCACAACTTGGGATAAATTTCCAGTGGAAATAGTTTGGGTAGAAAATCAAAGCAAGAGCAATCCAAACCAACCGTGACTCAGGTGAAATAAATCACTAAAAAAAGCCCCCTCTTCAAAGCTCCTGATTGGCATATTTATAAAAGAGGTGTGTTTACAAATAACTGACTTCATGCCTACAGAACAAGAAGCTAAACTTAACATATTTGGAAGATCTTTCCAGTTCTTTTTTGCTTATGAAGCCTACTTACCAGATTTCTATATAAATCCAGTCCTTGCCTTTGTGTTCTAAAATCTATTAAACTCTCTTTGATAATTTTGAATTTTTCTGACAATGGGAATTTTTAGCTCTTGAACTGGTGAGAATACTAATTTTTTAAGGCTAAAACAAGCTTTTCTCAATATTTTCTCACGTAAGTATAAATAAAGCAAATATGAGTTTAGTATTTTACATTTGCTTGTAATTATAAAGTGATGGTTTGCCTATCTCTGCATGAAAATAGTTCAGTGGCAATACAGAAAGTTCAGAAGAAAAAAAGAAAACTAATATCTATATTTAAGTCTTTATTTCCACTTTTCTAGGTAGTTCTGGAAATGATAATCATTTTGATAATGCTCTCTAAAATAAATTGCCAGGCCTTAGATTTTATCCAAAATTTTGTTCCAATCTGCCACTTTGATCACTAAATAGAGGCCTCGCTCAGCAGGACAAGTACTCTCATCAGCTTCTCCCTCTGGTTGGTTGTTTTTTTTTTGTTTTTTGTTTTTTTTGTTTTTTTTTTTTGTATGGGGTTTTTTATCGTGACAAATAATCTGAGTTCAGCTACAAGGAAGTAGCAAAAAAGTCTTATATGCACAAAAAAATTCATAGAAGTCTAACTTTCTTGTATGCAAAATCCTAAAGCCCTAAAATTGTCTTTTTTTTTGTGATCTTTTAGCACTCCTAACTTTGCTGACATCTACTTTTTCTCTGAGTACTGTAAGAAATAGCTGCAATAAATCCACTTTTTAGATACATCTGTATTTCTTCCTTGTGCCTTAGGTTGAATTTTTTTTAGTTAATAGGTCATTGATATATTCAGCCATCTCCTGAAGTGGCTTTAATAGGCAGGTACATTAACTGATTTCATATTTTTCTACAGAGAGATATTCATCAAGGTAACAAACTTGATGATGGAAGAGTGTATTCTTCTCATTATTGCTAATTTGAATGTTATGCCAAATAGGCTTTTAGGAACCAGAACACAGATAGTTATGGCCTTAATGAAATAGTAATAACATTCAAACTGGAAACCCAAGAAGTTAAAATGCATGGGTCGAAGAGGGAGAAATCAAACTGCTGATACGTTCTCATATTTTCCTAACTGTACTCTCAGGACACATATTTTTGTCATGGCTTCTATTATGTCACATGGAGAATATTGAACTAAACATAAAGAAGACTCAATATTGCTATTTAAAAATGTTCCTCAGGAGTAACCTAAATGGTGAGTAATTTGGAACACTGGGTAG
Source organism: Donacobius atricapilla (assembly GCA_013397315.1). Classification (NCBI taxonomy): domain Eukaryota; kingdom Metazoa; phylum Chordata; class Aves; order Passeriformes; family Mimidae; genus Donacobius; species Donacobius atricapilla. The sequence goes on along the minus strand of WBMY01002190.1, from coordinate 43,298 downwards.
GAGCACTAACTTTTTGACCAGGAGAGGAAAATCTAGTAATTCCATTAATTTCACTGATCTCTCCTGTGACCATCCTGGTTCTGGGTATGAGTGCAACTACTTTTGGAGAGAAGCCAAACTTTATTGCTGCCTACACTGCATTTAAAAACCCTTAATTGAATATTCCTAGCTGAGCTAATTATGAACTACCTTCGGCTTTGAATCTTACTTTCCACAGATTCATCTTTCCTGTGCCCGTTTTTTTCCTCCTCTCTGTGATTGTGCAAAGAACATGCAATTGCTTTCTCCCACCCCTGCCCCTAATTTTTAGAAAAAGCAGTTCACCTTCCTTTTCTCTGAAGTCTTCACCACTGACTGTTCTGGTCTTTGTCTTTGCTGGCTTCTGTCCAGAGGAATGCAGATTCTGATCCTCTGCTTTCCTTTTCAAGATGTCTTTGCAGCACACACTTTCAAGAATGTCAAGGGCACAGCTGTGTGTATCTATTCCATCCTTTGGCTGTGGCAGAGAGACTCCTGCAATCTTGGTTTAAACCCTGGTCTGAGGTGGTCTGCCTTATTAGGGCTCACAGGCTGAGCCTAGGACATTGCTGCCAGCCTAAGAGCTGCATAACAGGCCCTGTTTCTGTAGATTTCCCTTCTTTGCAATAAAGTATGTCCATGCGACAGGCACAAGAAACACTTATGGATAAATGCTGCCTAAGCAATAGCTGCCCCTCACTCTCCTGGAGTCAACTGCTACAACCCCATTTCTCCATTTAAATCATGGAAAGGTAAAATCATGGATGCAGCCCATTTTTCTTCTTTTTGGTGGAAAGAGATGAAGCAAGGTACATAAATTTTGCATGGGTAAATGCTTTGGAACCTTGTAAGGCAAATAAATTGAAATGTCAGTATTCTGGCTAGGATGAACTGTTGAGAAGAACTTTTACTTGGCATATATACCAGTATGGCTTTTTCTTTGCCCATGATAAGCACAGCTGTACTCCAAGGGTTCTAGGGTGTTGATGGCACCAAATATCCATTGTCTCTCTAGAGCAGCCTTGACTAAGTTTAGCCTTGACTAAATTTTAGTTCTACAGAGCTTGAAGGCCTATGTTCATAATTTACTAAAACATTTAAATATTTATTTGAAATTGGTCTGACATCTTTAGTATATATATGATCAACACCTATTTCTGTGCTTTAAATAAATGTTCTGCAGCTTGCTTCTTTTTTTTTTTTAAGTGAATCTAAAGTTTATGATCTTGACTAAGAAGGAATGCAAATTATTATCTCTGTTCTTTGGTTTTTATGGTTCTCCTGAGTCAACTTAGTGGCCAAGGATTTTTAAAACAAATCAAATAACAACAAATCAGGCTTTTTTATTTTTTCCTCTCTTCATATCTTAACACAGCACAGTTAAGTTATGCCAATTAAGTGAGTTCAATACCAGAAATGGGCAGGGTCCAAAAAGGTCCAGAACTTAAAACCAAGTGTCCCAACACATTAGCTGTCTCTTGCACAGGTTTGTAACTGTGAATTACTAGCTTTGCCTGCATTAGTTTGGGCAAAAATGTGTCACAACCTTTAAATAGTGTGATTAATCAACCCTTTCAGAAGAGGTCTAATATTTGAGAGCTCTATAATACATGGAAAATATTTTTGTTCTGAGTACGATACGTCTATTATTTCACCTCTGTGTAAATCCTGTGAATATTAAAATTTTCATAGACTTTCAAAAGGCTTTAAAGAAAGAGAGAAGCTGCTTTTAAACAGTGAAATACTATAGGTTTTTATTTTTGAATGCATTCAATGGGCTTTATAAACACATACCGCACCTTTAATACCATGTAATTCTGTATTTCAGTAGTTCAGTGGAATAATGCACTGGCTCTTTGAAGAGCTTCTTGAAATGAAACATTTAGCATCAGCATCATGGAGCTTAATTGGAAGTTCATTTGCAGTTATTTACTGATAGCATCTCAAGGAACCATAGAATCATTCTCACTTTCATTGACAAATCATTTCCAAACATACTTCTAGGGAATGAGATAGATGTTGTCGTAAAATGTTTTACATGATTGGGTTCAGAATTAAAATTGTGGAAATTTACTACTGGTTTTCTTGGAGCCATGAAAAATCTGAAATGGAGGCTTTCAGGGTAGCAATTACTGTATGTGCTGCAGTCACTTTTCCAAGGCCTATTGTAAACTCTATTTATATGCTTGGAAACCAAATTACCCATAAGCTAAAAAAAAAAAAAAAAAAAATGAGGTACATAAAAAACTGAGGGACACATATATGTAAAAACCCAGGCAAAGTGTTGGTTTTCTTGAAAAGAATTCATGAATTACTGATTTCAGTGTGATCAGAAATTCACCTATAGGTTTAAGAAATACTAATACAAAGGTATTTTAGAAAGAAGAATAGAAGAAAAAAGTTATTTTGAAATCTACAACTCATTAACACTTGTTAATGTGTTAACTTGTTACACTTGTGTAATACAATTTTCTGTATATCATCCTGGAAGGAATTTGCTATAATCCTGTTTCTGTTCTGCTATTGTTTGTAGGTGTGAATCCATGTGTGTGTGTGATATGAATTTCTACTGAACTTTGTTTTAGACAACCTAAGTGTATCTGCAGATGAGATGATACCAGTACTTAGCTAGTGTTAAATGAGCAAAAAACTCTGAGAATATCTTAAATTGCAGTGGAGGAACAGCAACATTTTGATTGGTGAAACTGCCCTTGATTGCTATTTGTACATTTACCTGCAACACCAATAGTAGGGTGCATGCCATTAAAATAGAAATAAAATATATATCTTTTCATAAGGATGTAAGGAGGCTCAGGAGGAGATAAATTTGTTAAGTCTTAATCCTGGAATCCATTTCACAGATTCACATCAGTATTTTACATGTAACAGGAGATTTGGTTAAGAGCACAATAAATTTATCTGCCAGGTACTAACTGTTACCTTGTTATGCTTAGAAGTTGTGTCCTTCCCCCTTAATTACTCTTTCATCTCTTATCTGTTTCCTATGTTAGTATTTGGCATGCATTGTCTTGTTTTTTTCATGTATTCCAAACAGAGAAAATCGACATCCAGACTATGTTTTCATACCTCTCATACTTCTTTTGAAAACAGAAGTTAATTGTAACTGCTCCTTGTGTGTTTATCCATTTTGAAGTAGTGCTGAGTTTGAGTGGGTTTGCGAGTTGTACAAATTTTGGCCTTAAAGAAAACACCACTCGGTTTTTTTAATAACTTTTCTGTATTGCCAAAAGGTTAATTGTGTCAGAACCTGTTTTCCATTCTCAAGTCATGTAATAACTGTGACGTTTTCTCAGCTGCTACTTGGAGATAGAGTTTGTTTCACAAGTCTTATGCTACTGCCTTCTGTCCTCATTAAATTTTCATGATTTTTTAAAGCAGAAGTTTGTCTTTATACAAGTAAGTAATTAAGTCATAAATATTTGGACAAGGGACTTTATTGAATGATATATTTCCATATCAGCAAGTATGCCTGAATTCTAATGTGACAAGTTGGTCAATGCCTATTTCAGTGCTGCAGACTGGTGTCCAGAAATATACACAGTATCTTTCTTCTCTCCTTCTGAAGGAAAGGCATATTTTTTCCCTGAACTTTCCTGATGGACCCACCAGGCAATCACAATTACCATAAGCTCATATTGTGGAGTCTGGATAAGTGCATAATTTAAATCTTCCCAACTCCTAAATACCTTTTGACCAATTTAATTGCTATATTGTTTTTAACACGGAGTAACAGCGACTTGGTATATGAAAAGCAGCTCAAATTCGTTGCTTAGTTGTTCATTATTGATACTACTTATTCTTAGTTTGTATTAAAATCCATTGATAGAACAGCTGAAAGGAAAGGAGATGGAAAAGAGCTGCATGGTTGTGCCTCCATGTCTCTCTTCCTGCTGAGTGTTCCTGTTGGACTGTGGGTGTGCAGGCAGTCACTCCCAGTGTCTCAGGCAGTCCTTGGCTCTTGAGGTGGCTGCAGGTGGCTGTTCACAAAGGAACTGAGCAATGCCCAGACCAGGAGTGCATGGCTGGATGCAGGGAAGAGGAATAGTAATAACTCAGAAAGGAAAAAGGTGAAAATGATCTGGTCCTTTGAGAGCAGAAAGCCCTTACCAGTCTGGTACTGGGCTGTAAAACAACCTTTGCCAATTAACTTCCTGGTTGCAGTTTTTCCAACCTTCTGCCATGAGCAGCTGTATTCCCATCCCCTCCACAGGCTCTTCTCTCTGACCCTTTGCTTAGCCCTGTCAGGATAGTGACAACAGGTGAATGATGATCTATGTTCTTAGCATCCTGAAGCAGTGCAATGAGGGATGGATCGAACAAGTGCTGCAGCCAGGAGAAGATAAAGGCTAATAGCAAAGAGCAGATTATGGCAGTCATAATGCCTGTTAGACAGGCTGAGGCTAGTGAAGGACCGCTGGGTAATGCCTCTGGAGCAGGCTGATGTGTGTGTGTGACATCGGCTGAAAGAGGCACATCCTCCCTTTTGGGCTTGTTTTCACCCTCATGTTGACTGTTGGTAGAACTTGTATGATAAACTGAATAAGGGAGCCAATATGGAGCCACACTTTTTTACAGTCTTGGATTAGTTTAATTCACATCAGTGCTGCTGAAATTGATTTTGAACTGTAGCCTAATTTGGAATCAATAGGAAATATTTCTCTGAGTGCAAAACATAAAGGCCAGAAAACTGGCTGATAGAAAAGATGTTGAAAGTCAGATTAAAAAGTCAGAGAAGGAAGGGTGAGTGAAACAGAAAGTGTGTAGTGCAAAGTCTAATTAGGAACTAATATGATTTTTCTGTTGTAAGTTGGGAGTTATAATTGAAAGTGTCAGAGGAAGAGAGAGATCTGGCTTTATCAGTCTCAGGGTGACTAAAGCCATAAGTGTTACATGGCAATGGAAAAAGATAAGTGTAAAGACATATCAGGATGTATTGCAGCATTTTCAGAAGTGGAAAAAAATATTAAAGGCAATATACATGGTACTGGTGGGATTTCATCTGAAATTCTGTTTGTAGTTTGGGTCACATATGATCGAAACATGAATTCTAAAAGGAAGAAGTGCAAGATGGGTAGCTAGAGTTGAGGAAATAGAGATTCTCTCTTAGGTATTATTAGGAATTATTATGTCTCCTTGTAGAATAAAGAAATGCACTCTCTTTTTATTCTACTCAAAGAGAAATGCACTGGCAAAATGAGAATGTGTTTAAGCTGTAGACAATGTTAGCAGAAGAACAAATGTGTGTTTGTTGGCAATGATATCTTGTTTCGTAGAAATGAGGGACAATAACCATCTGGGAATAAAATTCTAGATTAATCAGTAAATGTGCTGGGTAGGTTTTTTCTCCTAGTACTGTGAAACAGCTTGATATTTTTGTCACATGGAATATATAAAATACATAATTCTAAAAACTGGAAATTAGACAGAAAATAAAGGTTCTTTCTTTCTGACTTAAAAAAATTTAATCTCCTGCCACCCTATACTAGAAATGTTAGAGGGTAGATGTGAAATGGGAGGAACTAGGAACATGCCTCTTTATGGAGGAAGGAAATTCGATATAATTACTAATATTAAGTGTTGGTGAGGTTTATTTCCTAAGACATAACGGACAGATTTTCGGAGTGAAAGTTGTGTATTGCAGTAATTCCTCCCTGAAGCCTTCAAAGCCCCAAAAGTCAGCCTGTACAAGGATATCTATTATGAGAAATGTAGTCCTCTTTAAGGGCTGTAAACAAATAAAAGATTCCATTTGTTCAGTAGTTCATAGTATTTATACAACTTATAAACTATATGTTTTCTTTAATAATTAATAACACTACTAAATTACACTAAAATAGGGAGAAGAGCATATTCTTTTGGATATCTTCTGCTTTTTTTGATTTGGTTACACCTCTATACACAGAAATAACTATTTTCTGTTGATATTTTTCTATAAATATTTTTTTACCATTGGTGATAGAGATGTTGGCATTTTTCTTTTTTGAAAAAGATGACATAGTAGTGTTCACTAAATGGCTTCCTCCCATAGGTATGTGGACAGTTGCTTTCAGAGAAATTGCCGGCTTAAAGAATATTTATGTCTGAAATACAGAAATTATTCTAAAAATTTCGTTGAAAACATAAAGATACTTTACATGCTTTTCTAAATTTCAAAGTTTCAGCCAAAGCATATGTACTCTAATGTTTTCTTTATAATAAAAATATGCCTCTCACACTCATTTTTGTAACTGTACACTCATTCCAATAAGTCTTATTGTGTCTTTATCACTCCAGATTTGTAGTGAAGAGCGTATCCAATATGTTTATAGTCAACGGATATGATATAGATAGCAGATATGACTGCCAATACATTTGAAAATTGTATATTTCCATAGTTGTTAATTACATCCTGTTCTTGTTTCTGTTAAATAGTAAGGAAGTTGAATGCATCAGTTCTCTAAGCACTCTGTGTTTGAATAGTTTTGTGCACAAAAAGGAAACAATGCATGTTTTTATCTGGCCCTAACTCCACAAGGCCCTTTCCACAGGGCTCAGTTCAAGAGGGTATTCTAGCCAAGAGTGCACCATCCTTAAATGCTTTGCTGAAGCATGGCCAGTTAAAGCAGCTTGCTAACATTTCCTGTCATGGGCAACAGCCTACTCTAACACTCATCTGCCTTCTCTGCAGCTGATGGGTTTGCTTAATGCAGTTACTGCTACAAATCTAGGTGCATTTAGGAGCCTTTTGCAAAGCACATCCTTTATTTCATAGCCTTTCATGCTTTCTTTACTTGGTTCAGGGGCCCCAGTCTTCATTCTGGACCTCGCTCGTTACCAAGTAATACCCATCTATTACTAGGTAGTAATTTAAGGTATGAATGTGTAGGTATAATGGGGCAGGGTGACCAAGGCTGTTTTAATATTTTTCCTCTTGCTAATTTAATGCATTTAAATTTGTAAAACTAGTATTTTAGTAAAACTGCCTTTCTGTATTCAAAATATATCTAGGCAGCGCAGTGAAGTTAGTTTATGATGAGCATTAGTTTATGTTAAGTATTCAAAACCTTTGAGCTAATTGTTTAATAAACATCAATGCTGGCCAATATCGAGTCGTTGGAGATTAGACAGAGAGGTGGGTCTATTCCAGAGTAAGGTCTTAACTCTCAATTCCACAGTGAAGATAAAAAATAATATTGATTATGATGTTCGTGTAGTGTAAAATAAACCCTTTGTATGCATTTTAAGGGTTTTTTTTATAAGTGAAGGCATGATAATATAACTCTTTGTGGACAGAGACTCAAGGCCCGGTCTTGGGAAAAACTTTACCTGAAAAATATTTGTGTAGTGTTGAGCCCTTGTTTTCTCAGTGTTGTCAATACTGTGCCTGTCATTACTGATTGTTAAAGAAATTTTGGTTCATTAGATAAAAAATGTTACTCCACAAATGCAATTAAAAGTTTGTTAATTACATTTTTTTAATCCTGTTTTTACTTGTGAACATTGTCTTGCTTGTTTCTCCTAAACAGAGTATTATGCTGAAAGAGGTGAGAAAGTGAGTGTTCACAGTGGTTTTCTTACCTTTTAAATTTTCTGTCTGTGGTCACAAATGTTGTGTAATGTGTAAGTGGCATTTAATAGTATTTTCATTAATATTAATTAAGGAATAAAGGTCATTATATAGATTTCAATATGTGTAAGAGATATGGGCTTTATTAGAACAAGTGGGTTCAGTCTCTTGACAATGGACTTCCTTGCTGTATTTGTTGTCCTTTTTCTTTTGTCTTCATCTGTTGCAACACTGTAGACATAGGTGTACTGACTGTGGCTGTAGCAATAGAATAACTCAATTTTGTCATTATTTTCTAATATAAGATCTTATAATTTTACTAATTTTTCCTTTTATAGTGTTTCTGTTGCTCTTCAGATTGAGAAATTTTTATTCTCAGTCTCTGAAAGGCCTTTTTAACCACCACATTAGCCCATCTACTTTATTCCATAAACTCATATGTTGCTTTGAATATGATATATTTGCATAAAGTGTTTTGCTACAACTGATCATCCCTGTCAGAAAAAGTAAAGCCACAATGACTTGGCTCATCCTTAAGTCTTACACTGTAAATTAATTTTGTTACGTTTGTGTCATTATAAACCCAGGGGGCAGCTCAGCCCCACACAGCTGCTTGCTCACTTGCCTGGCAGTGGGGTTGAGGGAGAGAATCAGATGGGTAAAGGTGAGAAAACTCACGAGGTGAGATAAAGGCAGTTTAACAGGTAAAGGGAAACCCCTGCACTCAAGCAAAAACCCAAGGGATTACATCAGCACTGCTCATTGGCGGGCAGCTGTTCAGCCATCCGCAGGAAAGCAGAGCTCCATCATGCATGGCAGTGACTGGGGAAGACAAACGCCGTCACTCTGAATGTCCCCACCTTCCTCCTTCCCCAGCTCTGTATGCTGAGCACAATACCACATGGCCTGGGCTATCCCTGTGGTCGTTTGGGGTCAGCTGTCCTGGCTGTGTCCCCTCACAACTCCTTGGCACCCCCAGCCTCCTCACTGGTGGGATGAGGTGAGAGGCAGAAAAGGCCTTGACTCTGGGTAAGCTCTGCTCAGCAACAGCTGGAACATCCCAGTGTCATCCACACCGGTTCCAGCACAAATCCAGAACACAGCCCCATACCAGCGGCTGTGGAGAAAGTTAACTCTATCCCAGGCAAAACCAGCAAAGTATGTGAGAAAGCAATATTCCAATAGAAGGACAAGCTCTCAGCTTGTGTCATAGTTACTGCTTATTTTATTGGAAGTGAAGTTTGATTTAGCTTCAGGAATGCTGGCCTATATATCTTTGCCCATTACTATGGGAAAGAGGTCTCAAATGAATACTAAATTTTTTTGCAGAATGTCTGCACAACTTTCACATGTAAAATTTTATAGTGGTGTTTTCATTAGTTATCTTTCCTTTGAAAGTAAAGCTACTGGAAATTGCTTGTGACTGGGGTGACATCATGAATTAGAAAGGACATGAATTTAATCTTTTGTAGAGACAGCTGTGTCTGGTATTTTAATATGGTTTTGAAGAGAAACAAAGGAAGGCTAATTAATGTGTTTATGTAAATTCTACAGATGACAGTGTTTAGCCACAGTCAGTTCTTTACCATGGAAGCAAATGATGGTTGTGCTGTCCATGTCTGTTGCAGTGTTTTAGGGCCTACTCAAACATATAATTAAAAAACTGAATGCTGTGGTTGCTAAAGACAAAAGCAATTAAACAAGGGACTGATGAGAAGAAGCTTCTGACAAAATAATTTTATACTAAACAAAGAAAGAAAGATTTCTGTTCAGATGGTGCTAAGTAATTGAATTGCAAAATACAGTGCCACATTATTACGACCATAAAACAATAAATTTTGTTCTATGGCAACTGAACAAAATTCTTAAGTTTGATAACACTGATAAATACAGATGTGCCACTGAGAAGCATACTTTGCTTTATGGAAGCGGTGAAAAGCTTTGTCTACTTTTTCAAAGGTCTTGCCATACTATTTTGATTTCATATTTATAGCAGTGGTAGTAACAGAAGCTGGGCCGGGGGAATAAGAACTCAGTGATCACCTGCATTATTGCTACCATGCTCAGCAGACTTTAAGCTTTGGTCAAAGTTCTTTATACTCACCATGTGGCAGCTATTGTTCATGTCTTAATTAATTTGTACCTTTAAATTTTGCATCTGTAACATAGAAATAATACTTTCTTTCAGTTTGCTCTGCAAATTGGTTCTAAGATGACTATAATCTTAGGCATTACTAATTATATTAATAAATATAGTTAAAAATTAAATA
>WBMY01002190.1:0-25095 GCA_013397315.1 Donacobius atricapilla | reverse complement strand
TCTCCTCTCCTCTCCTCTCCTCTCCTCTCCTCTCTCCTCTCTCCTCTCCTTCATTCTTCTGTGGTTTTTCAGTACCTTTTTGGTGGTATTCTAAGTCAATCTGAATCACATGCTTCAGATACAGCACATATTTACAAAACAAAACAGACCCACCAAGATTTTTTTTTTTTGGAAAAATGTCAGGAATATGTTCTGTGCTACGTGTAGTAACCGAGTATCTTAGTCTTTTAAAGCAACTAACAGCTTGATCAAGAGAATCAACAGCAGAAAAGCATAATGATTGTAAAATATGAATTAATTTTTCCGCTGTAAACCCCCTGCATTTTCAGTCTGATCAACCTGACAACAGTGTTCATTGATGGAGACTAAATATCTTCTTCCTACCTGTAGGTAGTCATTAATGGTACCTCTTAGTCTACGTGTGTACTTCTTCCTCAGCAAAACAGTGTCATAAAAATAAAATTTAAAAATAGATATTTTTTTCTAGCTGTGCAAAACCAACACTTGTACTTCTTATTAAAGTATAACTAACGTATTATGCAGACTGTTTGTTTATACATATTGTAAATTAATAATGAGTTTCTTTTTGACCTTTACTCTTTATAAGATTTATGAAAATATGTTCTAGTTCTCCTAATGTAAAATTTGCTGCTTTTAATAATTAAAAAAAAACGGAGGGCAATATTTGTAGTGTAATTTCATTCACTAAACAAACACAAAATCTGCAGTTGCCAGCATGATAGATTTTTGATTATGATATTGTAACAGAAAATCCTTTTATATTTAAGAATTCCCTGCAAATCTTGTGTGTGCAATGTTCATATTTGCAGCTCTTTCCTGAGGAGACTGAGCTCTTGTCTTGAAGTTAGAGTATTTAGGCTTTATTGTTCTGTCAGATTTCAGTCAGGTCTAAACTCTTGTGTTTAGTTGTGTATGTTAACCTCTAAAGTCTTTTCTTGCAGTGCAGAGTAAAAAGAATGGAGATTTAGACCACTGCTAGAAGTACTGTTTATTCAGTGGATCCCATGATCCCAGTTATCTTAAGACTGATTTCATTTTGTCTTGACAGTGTCAGTACTGTTATAATGTATGTATGGACATCCAGCAGTAAGGAACCAGGAAGTAACAAGGAAGAGAAATCATGGTAGAAACTGAGTAGTGAAACTAAATGATTGTTCCATACAAAATTTTTCTGCTTACATTGTTTGATTTGAGGTAGATAAATAGTAGTTTTTCTTTCATTATAACATCTGCTGGCTTTTAGTGAGAAGAAACATAGTAATTTTATTTAAATTATGAGCAAGATGAATCCAATTTAGCTCAATTGACAGCTTCTGTAGTAGCAAAAATGTTTCTTGTGAACTGCTGCTCATCGCTGAAGGTTTAGAATGGTTCAACTCTGTTTCAATGCTTATTTTTGATTTGGACGCTGGTCTTTTATTAATTACTACATAAACCAAAAAATACTTCTCCCCAAGTACTCATCCTTGAATCCCAGCTGTACTGCCCATTCAATGCTTACTTACAAATTTGCTAATGGCTTTTATGTCCCTAGCCTTTCTTTTTTAGGCAGGTGATTGATTGCAAAGATTGGCATAATAGTTGTGAATCTCACCCACATCTTCAGATCAACTTACCATAGTTAAGAACTGAGCTCTCTTTGGTAGAAATCAGGTTGGCCGTTTGCTTGCAAATGAGTATTTTAGTGACAATTGATGGGAAAGATTATTAAATCCTTTGACCCCTTCTCTGCACTCTGTCGATATCCTTTCCTCTTTTTAGAATGGCAGGTAAATATTTTATTTGTTGTTCTCTCACTGCCAGCGTATTTATAGGGGTTTGTGTTCATATTAATCTTGTTGCGTTCTTATTTGTATTCCATAATATGTGTTGGCTTTTCTTATTTTTCACTGTGTGCTTTTGTGCTTGTCATACTTTATGGCTGTTGAAGATCAGTGAAATATCTGATTTTGTGTGATTCCCGCGTTTGCCTCCGTTGAAAAAACATACTCTTTTAAATTATTTTTGCTGTCTATCCACTGATTCATCTAAATTTGTTTGCCTTCTTGAAGTTAATTATTTTATTTTGCTGTTTATTGCTTCCCTTTTAAAGGAATATGAACTCTGTAAATTGTTCATCAGTGTCACCCATGCTGCCTTCCACCCACCATTCTCAATCAGCTATTCCTTGGGGTTAATATCCACCTCTAGAGCAGCCATTCCTTCATTTTTTCTTTCTAGCTCTTGTTCAGCTGTAAATATAAAATATTCGTGAAACTGTATAAACTTTTCAAAAAAATAGTGTTTTGTAAAACTCATCAGTGTTTTTGAAGACTTTGCTGGCCATTATACCTTTTCCCGTATTTCTTTCCCAACATATTTGCTTTTTGTTAGGATGCCATCTCTCCACCAAAGCTTGTGCTTTGCTTGGTTTGGCTAGTTGCTGTCTGGCAAAAATATTCATAAACTTCATCCCACCATTTCTGATATTCACTTATTTTTTAAAATGTTTATTATCGTGACCTGTCAAAATTGTTCTGTTGTATACCGAGAGCAGGGCCATACAGATATATGTGCCTGTCAAGGATACTCTTAATCAGGGATATAGTGCCATTGAACATTACAGCAGTTAACATCTTAGTAGCAATGGTGGTAGCAACAGCTGTCAAGTGGTGCTGGATCATGAATCCTGTTTTATGAAACTCTGGCCAGTAGAACTTGTTTAGAAACCACCAGAAATGCTTTGTCAAGAATTTTGATAGCAGTGAAAATTTATTTTCTGTGGTATATATAACATACTTTATAGAGGTGTTTCTAGTACCTCTCATGGACGTATTTTAATGTTAAGATCAGTCGGCAATTTTGTGAAAATTCACAAGTATGAAAATGAGCTGCTTTCTCCTGTAATTTGAATGTGAAGGTTCTTGTCTGTAATTGCATCCAGTGACTGACATTGACACAGAGATAGCACAACAATGTTGTATTTGGTGATGGTTCATGTTTTTATTCTGTATTCCAGTAACATCTCTCAACTCTTAGGTGCTGTGAGAAAGTCAGAATTTTTCATTCGTTTTGGCTCTACTGCCAAGGTCACTGATTTCCTTGGATATTGCTTCTTATCAGTCCACTGGCTACCAGGGAAAAGTGAGTCAAGTGCTCATTTCACATGGGGCACTAGACAGCCATCATGGGGCCTGGGAGAATCTCCATTACTCATTTCAGCACCTGTTTCGTACCTGCTCAAACATTTATAGATTGTCCCTGTACCGTTAGCTAGTGGTTGGTTTTCAAACATGATGGAAACCATTTGGCTTGCGCTGTGATTTCCTGGAAATGCTGTGAGAAATGAAAGTGGTGAGTTTTATTACCAACATCCCTCATGAGTCTTTAACCAACAACTCTGACGTCTGAGTATGCGAGCAGTGGATCACTGCATAAAAGAGGAATGATCTGAGCTTGGTGCCAGGCTCTGACCTAAAGCAGAAGAGAGCAGTATGCCATTATCTTTCCCTGGAGCTATATAGTCCTGCTCAAGAATTTACTCTGACATTTGTTCTGTCTCTATAGATTAAGCAGTTTGCTGTTTGCTGCAGTCTCACTATCAGAGAGTAATATGCTTTGGGGTTTTTTTTCTTTGCTTTCAACCTTTATTGCTATCTAGTAATGTAGCAATAATTTATTTACAATATATTTCCACATGTGCTTTATATATCTCATAATATAAACACATCTGAAAATATACTTTAAATGATTGATGTTGCAGCATGAATAGAAAAAGAAAATGGCTTTGGTCTCTAAAAGTAATGAAGTAGCTGATTTAATACAGTGCAAGTCTTCAGTGGGATTATATGGTATGGTAAGCCTTGTAGTATCAAAGAAAACAGTGAAAACCATTATAAACATATACCCCCCACAACTGTTGTAGGTGTTCAAGTGCTAAAAATAAAGATACTGCAATTTGGTTTATTTCCTTGATAAATAATGTTGATGTGGGTGCAAAATCATAACTTCAAAACAGTAGTCTTACCTGTGTAGGTATTTTCACAGTATGATTAACACTTCTATTTTAGAATTGTAATGCCCAAGTAGCTGGAGGCATTATAGTTTGAATATTGACATTGACTGTATCAGTGGTTTTTTAAACCATATATGCATTGCACATGGACTTTGTCTCACATATCTTACTGACTTAAAAAAAAAAAAAAGGTTGGGCTAGACCATGGAATTCTCAGTTGTGATGTGGTATCTCTGTAACATCATACACTACATTCTTTTTTTAGCTGTTTCATTATCACCTGTTGAATACATTTTACATGTAATTCTTTCCTGGTTAAACATATACAGCAGAAATAGTCTTTAGATCCATAGAGTATATATAGAATAGGGAAAAAAAAGGAGACAAATGTTTCTTCCTTTTGAGCAGGTTGCTATTTCAGTTGAACGTAAGAGTTTTCATGAAGGTCTTCATTATCTATCATAAGATTTTTTTAAGTGTTCCACATGTTCTTTCTCGGGTCAAGAGAAAAATACCTGAAAAGCTTTGATTTTTCTTCCTTCTTCCAAACCTCAACCCAAAATTAGTCTTCACGGAGTCAGACTATTGTCACTGACATCCCATTTTAGACCATTCTTTGTCTTTCAAGTTGGACATTCCTTTTACAACCTTTGTATGCGCAACTTTTGCCACAGCAGTGTGTCATATAACAGGTGCAGTTCAAAACTAAAGAAAAAGAAATATTTCTAAATTGAGAAAAGAAAAAAATTATATTACCAATACATATCGTTTTACAATCTTTCCCTTAAAAGGGAAAAAACCTGAGGAAAATTTTCTAAGAGAATGAGATGCATGTAGGAAATTTGAGATAATTCTTTAATGCTGTTTTCCTTTTGGAAGAACCTCTGTTCAGTTGGTAGTTCCAGCCATACTTGCAGAATACTATAGCTGCATTTTGCAATGCTCCCTTTCCATGTGGATTTTATGGGTAATTTCTAGTGTTGGTTTGTGTATTCTTTAGGGGATAATTATTAAGCAGATTCAAAGGTGATGACAGCTGCATTGCCTCTCTGCTGATTGCAACAGCTAGTTTGTGAAATTTGCAGTCCAAATGTGTCCTGAAAATACTGTGATAGTTTGCTTGCTGCAATACAACTTGCTGCTAGTATTTGTTATTTGGAACTGTATACAAAGTAGGGAGTGACTAGAAAACAACTATTATAATAGTAGAAGTACCACATGTATTATAGCTGACAAAGCATTTCTTAAGGTTTGCAAGTTGAACTTCAAGAGTCATATTCAGAAATTTATTATCAAACAATATTCAATATGATTTTTTTCCTTTGTGATTATTTGTCCAATCATGAATGAAAGAAGATTATAGGAGAGTAGAGAGTGGCTGAACAGCATACTTTGTCAAATATTTGCTATTTCACACTAGTAGCAATTTGTTATTTGTCACAGGATTTGTCAAAGTTTTTAAATTCCTGATCTTTCAATTTTTTCTCAATTTAAATTTCATTAGCTATTAAAGATGTCTTTAAGCATTCTATTGACTGAAGGGCTCTCTGTACTTTTCCTATTGTTACAGGTTTGCTATTTGAACTGACACTTAGTGTAATCTAAATAAGCATTCTCAATGCTTTCAAAAAAGATGATCCATTTAATTCATTTAATATTGGGGGAAAGAAGCTGATAAAATCAGAAGCTGCATTTGAAAATCCTTTCTCAATTTTAGTCTCTGGAATTACTATCTTGTATTTGGGGTTTTGTCATTTGGTAGTAGTGTAAGTATTACCAATCCTTTTATCTGACTAGGCATTTGAACTTAGGGGGAGGAAAAAGAGCATAGATGTTCTGTTCTTTGCTGTTTCTTTTGAATTTTCTTCTTGTACTTGGTCAGTAGAAGAAGAATGCCTATGACCTTAGTTTTGCTGTAGTAATATAACACTGTAAAAGGACTGCAAAATTGCCCTCTTTGTCTGGGAATCCCTGTTGGACACTTTTCTTACACTGCCTTTTTGTGATTGAAAGTTTTGTCTCTATGGGATAACCTCTATGAAACTTTCCTTAAAAAGTCTGAGACTCAAGTGGTCTAATTAAAACCAGGATTTATTAACAGCACAGAAGCTGCTCAAGATTAGAAGAAAATAAATGTTTTGCACCGCATATCTAGCCTGACACTCTGCAAAGCACATCTAGATAGGTCTCCCTAGAGTTCAGTTACAATGAATAAAAATACATTACATTTATAGAAAAACCTTTATTTCGTTTTCTTCTTGGACTTTTTTAAGGTAGCTTAGTTGCAGAAATCTTTCCTTTCAAGGGACTTAGCCTTTCTTTTCTTTCCTTATATTCTGCTCATTTGCATTTGTGACCTTTTCTGTTGTTATTCATTTTCAAATTGTAGTATCAAGTCATTATGAATATATTTATGCCTTCCAAAGAGAGGTCACCCTCTTCCTAATGACAAAATTCAGCATCCTTTAGAGACTCTTTTTGCAAATAATTGAACAACAGCTATGAGCTGGCATCTGGTCATGTCTGAAGTTGAGGTTGTCTCTGACAACAGAGTGGTCTTGATCAGTGAGTGAGAGAATGATGTAGCAGTCAGCTGGGGATCAAACCCGTGTTGCTAAATGACAGCATTTTTGATCCCATTATTCACTATTGCCAATAGGACTACTTTTCTTTGACAGCAGGAGGTCGCTGAAAAAAACATGTCTGTAAAATTTATTGCAACTTTATGCATTCCAAAAGTGGGTTAAAGGAATCCAGACATGGCAGAATGAGAATGTTACAAGACCCTTTTTTCTTTTTTTTTTTTTTTTTTTTTCACTCTACGCTTTTTTTTTTTTTTTTTTTTTTTTTTTTTTTTTTTTTTTTTTTCCTATTTCTACCACAATGGCTTCAGGAAGACTATGGAGTGATGCTGTTTCACTAAAAGCTGTGGTACAATTACCAGCTGTATGAAACTGGAAAACAGGATGTGGATTTTTTTAAAATCCAAAAATCCAAATTCACTCACTTTGAAAAATATTTTTTTTCCTGACTTTATGAAATTTGTTTGAGAAATGCTCAATCTGATTGTTCATAGAACATATGTCCAAAATGCTTTTTCCTTGTCTCAGGGCTATTTTTTATAGGAAAAAAGTATTTTTTCTTAAACCACAAATCTCAGAACTTAGTAGGCAAAACAAAACCCACAATTTTTATCTTTAAAAATTATCCCAGTTTTAATAAAATGAAAGGAAAATAGGCAAACAGCAATACCATAATGGCAGCATTAGTGTTTTATTTCTGATTGAGATGAGTAACTTTGAGTCATTTTTCATATGCAAAGCAAGGTATCATATCTTAGCCCTTTCTCACATAGCACTGTTTAGCATTTACATATAGTACATGTGAGTTCAGTAGTTCATAATTGGTGGGTTCATCTTAATGGCATGGGATAAATCCATAGAACAGTGTGGATTCCACATATATACTGCTGTATCTACCCTGTGCACTGTACTCCTTGTGCTGGGATCAACAGGAACCAAGGCAGCAGCAGGAACTGTCAAGAAAAGGAAATAAGCTGATCCTGGTGAGGTTCAGATTATTGCCATCTTTCTCAAGAGAATATACAAAAAGTTAGGAACCACTGACTTAACTCAAAGGTATCCGACTGACTGAGCCCTGGGCTATAATGAAAGTACTCCTAGGCAGAAGGTGTGATGTAGTGTGTTCAAACTATGTTCTCTGTATTGTTCCCTATATAAGAATGATTGTCTGACATTAGAAACGAACTTTTCAAAAAAACAATTGAATCGAAAGTCATGTTCATGGTAGTGGAGTCTGAATGTTGTAGGAGTTATTTTTTAAAAAAAAAATATCCATGGTTCTTTCTCTTCAAAAAAGGACTTTATAATGACTTTCTATCTATATATATTTTGTTTCTTAGATTTATAGCTGTGGTTATTACCTTACTAAGCACTGAGCTTCACCTAAGCCTCGTTTTACTGAACTTAAGGTAGATTTTTTGAAATTTCTTGGCTATTTTTATACAAGTAAGTAACTTTTCTGTAATTGATACTATAATAGCCTGCTTTCAGCCCTGAAATCTAGTCTAGGTTGCAACTTCTTTTTTTTTCACAAGACCCATTCATAATGGCATTTTTGGGGGCAAACACTTTGATACACCTTTCAGCATTACTTTCTTATATAATTGTAGATTAGAAAAGTAACCTTGTTTTGAGGAGTAGATGCAGCTATTTTTTAAAAGCATAGTGTTAGACATGGCACAACAACTGAACTGGGAGCAGAAAATAATAAATGCAAAGGTAAAAAAGAGGACATTTCTTCAAATAGGTATAGGAAGAGGAAAGAAAGATAAGTGGGATTTATTTGAGATGAGAGACCAAGGACAGGGTAGGGTACATCAGACAGATAAGTAACTTTGGAATGTAATATTTTTGTATTTAATTCTTAAAGGCATATCTTCCACCATGGAACTAATTCAGAACTGTTCAGAGTTAGTGGACAGTTTCAACCACTTGAAATGACTTACCCAAAACCTGGGAGTATCTGTGCTGCTACAAAGAGGAAAGTCATATGTTCCATCCAGAGAATGCCTATATTGAGTGGAAAGAAATGCCTATTTAAGGCTCTTCCTGAAAAAGAAGTTCCACTGATCTAAATTACACTGATATTGAAATAATTTTAATTAGATTAGTGCAAGTTTCTTCGTTCATACATATGAATCTATTGCAGCTGATCTAGAGGAAATAAGTTTACAGTGTGGTCAGTTGCCTATTTCATGTCATTTATGTATAGACACCGCAACATTGTATGTACAGTGAGGAAGAGATGGACAATTCTATTATATTCCTCTAGGAAGAGGGTGTAGGATGCATAAAAAATAACTTTCAGAGGGTAGATTTAAGTTGCCTTATTGGTCATATCTAACAACTCTCACTTAGAAGTGTTGCTGGATTTGGTGCTTTTCAGTGTCTGAAGAGGAGGGAGTGCTGGATTGAGGGAGGAATCATGAGAGCAGTCTGCAAAAATCAGCAGCAAGGAAGAGGCAGAGGTGGAGGGAGCACAAGTCTTATGAGGACTGAGGCAACTGGGATTGTTTAGCCTGTGGTAAAGGAGTAAACCTGATTGTTCTCTACAACTACCTGAAAGGAGGCTGTCGTGAGGTGGGGGTCAGTCTCTTCCCCAGGTAGTAAGTGACAGGACAAGAGGAAATGGTCTCAAGTTGCATCAGGAGGGTTTAGATTACATATTGGGAAAAATTTCTTCATCAGAAAGATTTTCAAGCACTGGAACAGGCTATTTAGAGAAGTGGTGGAGCCACCATCCCTGGAAGTGTTCAAAAACCATGTGGATATGGCACTTAAGGACATGGTTTAATGGTGAACATGGTGGTGATACTATATTGACGTGATGATTTTAGAGGTCTTTTCCTACCTAAACTATTCTGTGATTCTATGTATATGCTGTAACAGAGTGGAACTAGCATGTAATTCCTGACAGTGGAGCCTTAGTTACCTTTTGAAATGTGGGAAAAGTTGAATTTTTCACAGAATATTGAGAGTATTCTTCAACAAAAAAACATGGGAGAGAATGGGAAAGTTTTTGAGGAATGATTGCCTGAAGGTTGAATGGAAGGATGATACCAAGTGCCAGTGTATGTAGATTAATGTATGTTGAGGTTAACCTATTATAGGCTTGTAACTTTGCATGTTAAGTCACAATACAGTTTCCTGCAGAGGGTAACTCAGAACTTCGAAGGTAGGTATTGAAGAACCTGGCAGTGAAACAGTATCCCTGAAGGTCTAGATGTCAGGTATCAAAAAGTGATGCACAGTGTCTCATTTGATGTTCATTGTCCTTCATGCAGTTTTCATGAACTCTTCCATATTTTAGTGAATGTTCATGTAGTGTGGTCAGTGGAGAAGTGTGAAGTATTCATGAATATACGCATGTTTAAAACCTGCTCCCAAAGGTATCTTCCTTTTCTGCCAGTTTCTACATTCCAGCTCCCATACTTGTGAAACAAATTGTGTAAGATTTGGCTGTCACAGAGACTTGCACAGAAGACAGTTCTGGAGACAGCCAAAATTTCTTTAGACTCATCCATGGGAAATTCTTGTATTCTGTCATCAATCTGGTTATTACCTTCTGTTCTTTTTCCCACAGAAGCCTTCTTAGCTAGATCCTGTGGAGTAACTGTTTTGTGCAGAACACCTGTACAGTCTGGCCCTAAAGCTAGTTAATCAGACCAAAAAGATCTCTTTTAGGTCAAGAAGTGATTTTTCCCATGGTATAAAGTCAAATCTGTTGCCCTGAAATTGTGACTATTTTTCCTTTAATAAGAAAGTAATGCCACGGAGAAGAGTAGAAAACGCTCTTTGACACCATTTTTCAACTTCAGATACTTTTGTTGTATAAGATAAATTAAAGCTGCTTTAGAGCATGGGCTGATAAAGGGAATGCAAAGATAATTTTGTGCATTTCAATTTTCTCACATTTTAGCTCACTCTTTCCAGAAGAAATTAAATAAAAACTGAGTTTGTATACATGTTATTGTGGTATTATTGTTATAAGGATCTATCAAAATCACTTGTCTCAAAGATGTGTCATTATAGCAGCAGTTCACATGCAACTGTTTGCCAAAACAAACTTGAAAACATTATTCTGACTAGGAAAATTCTGTTCATTATAGGAGCAGTTGGAGGCATTTTCTGTAATTACTTCTCCTCCACTGATGTTTAGGTTCCAAAGGGAGACTTGCAATGCTTGATAAACCTTAAAAAGAAATGACAACGTGGTTTCAAATGGCACCTTGAAGAAAAAGTTACTAGAACATATCATAGGAACATGTATGAGAAATCCTTTGTTTTCCTTCACCATGTTGCCTAAGATGGTTAGAAAGTGGACAAAAAAAACCTTATAGAATTCTATTGATTGTGTTAAATGTTTGGGAAGTTTAAGCATGAATATGTATTCTAAAATATCAGAAGTACGATTCCGCATTAAACACTTGATAGTAAATGATTTTGGTTTTCTCTGTCAAGTCTGTGCATGACAGAGACAGAGAGAAATGGGACTAATATTTTTTGTTTTCTATGATGTGCTCATTCACTAGGACAAATCCTCTTTTCTATCGACGCACATATGGCAGAAGGAAGCAAAATAAATCTGGTTCCTCTTTGTAGAACGGAACAGGATGTGGAAAGCTTATGGCAGAGTGTAAGAGGACTGAGCCTTTCACATTAGGGACATATGCTTGAAGGGGATCCATCTGTACTCCGTGCAGACGTGTTATCAGGGCTCTGTGACTGCACTGGGCAGGAGCCAAGGCTGCTGCTGCTGCTGCTGTCAGGGGCTCCAGCCTCCTCCCAGCTGAGGCTTGGAGTGACTGAGGCTTCTGCACCCCTTGAGGGCTCCTTTGTCAGACCAACCTTCTTCAAATCGATGTTTGGTTCACTCTGTGTTTTCAGAAAAGGATTTTTTTTTAAATTTGTCCTCAGATACTTGCTGTGAAAAAAATCAAAATATCCATTCTTGAGAGGCGATCAAGTGCCTCTCAGGAATATATTTTCATGGGTGAATTTTGAACCTCTTATAGTAAAGAATTTTAATGGAAACTCAGAACAGAACTGTTTAGTGTGCAGTTGTAATGTGTTTTCTAGCTGAATAGCATGCACAGTGCAGAGCTTTAAGCTTAAGTGACAGGTAAATAGGAAAACAGGAACATTTCTTACTCTTGAACTTCTCTGTCCTTAAGCCTTTACTCAGCATGATGTTATTAACACTTTATTTTAATGGAGAATTATTGGACTTCGGGTGAATAGAAAAGTGATTCAAATTAAAAAATACTAAATTGCATAAAATAGCTACTATTCACTGACTGTAATTGTCTTTGGTCAAGGGTCTTTTGAGGTAGTTTGAATCAAATTCAAAGCACATGGTTGCTGATTAAATATAATCTTTTCATTATGGGGAGAAGAAGGTTTATGTTTCTTGTTACTGGGTCATCTTGCTTTTATTTAATTTCCTTTCGTTTTTCTTGCCCACGTTGTCATTGTCAGACCCAAGCAATTGCTGCAGCAGAGCAGTTATAATAACACAGGAAAAGAAATTCAATCATATTTGTATGTAAACTGAAGAACTGACACGGTTTATTCTGACTAGCTGCTTCCCAGCTACTTTCCGGGCATTGATAATGTACTTCCATGTATTATCAGAACTGCCACAGCTGAGGTCAGTATGGATTAAACTTCACTACAGTATAGTAATAGTATGAGATTGCTCTTTCAGTGCACTGAAATAAATGTTTTCATTGCTTCCTTAAAATAAATGCATTTGGTGCCTTGAAGGTAAGCAAACCCATAAAACTATCTTTAAAAGTCTTCACCGTATGTAAATATTTTCTTCTTCCTAGTGAAACATTATTACCCTTTTATTTGCCACAGTTTCTGTCCTATGCCACTCTTAATGGCAATAAGCACAATTTTTCTCAGGGCGAGAATCATACTTCAAAATCAATTTCTTGCTGTAGAATCAACAACCCACTATTTGTGTACACACAAGCTGTCCTAGTTTCCACGTGCTGTGCTCCTATGATCTTGTTCTTCAACTAAAGTTATGGGGCCTATCTCCCACTGTGGAACATAGACACACACGCTCCAGCCACATCCCCATTCTGTTCTAGTCCAGACTGCCCCAGAAAGGAAACCTGGGTGCCTGTGCCAGAGAAGATATCTGCATGTCACCAGCTATAGATGGGAGAGCAGAACTTCAGGACCATTGTAGAGCCCACTTCTGCTGTTCTAGATGTGGTGGTCAGGTTGTGTCAGTCTTAATCAGAATAAAATGGCATAATGAGCACACCAAATATGTCTCTGTGTCTGATAATAAGCCAGTTAATAATAAACTCTCCAAATACTGACTAGAAATAGGATACACATGGATCTACATCTGTAGTGTAGGCTGAGAAGATTGTTTCCCTACCTGATCTTAGGAAAAAAGAAAGCAGATTATTATACTCAAAGATGCCCTCAATTCCTTCTTCCAGCATTGTGTGGAATTCTGTATTGTAGTAGGCATAGCTACTCTGCTTGAGGCAGAAAGTACTTTTCCCGGTGGTCTCTTTAAAAAAAAGCATCCTGTCCTTTTTCTGTTTTACTGGTACAAAAAAATTTGGTTTTGTGGTACCCACAAGAAATGTGTGTGTCTGTGTTGGTGTGGTGGTGGTGTTAATCATTGTTCAATTTTCCTTTTGTGTCCTGCACAGTCAAGTCACTCTAGTCAGAGACTATAAGCCCTTCAAGCCTTTGTTTTCTGTGTTGAATGGATCATACAGTGTTGGCAAATATTGCAAATAAGGACTAATTGTACGTTATACAAAGGAAATGAATTTTGGGGGTAATTTAATTTTACATAGGTAATACAGGAGTGGCTACCTGGGTGTAAGTCATTCCAATAGAGAAAATACATAAAAGGTGTGTCAGAATAAAAAGAGTGAAGTCATTTTCTCTTTAGAATAATACTAAAGAAGTAAAAATATATATGTAGTCTTAAGATAATGAAGTGTTAAACCACAGATATGATAGAAATTAAATCTTAATTTATTTTCAAGTTCTTTGGTGAGTAATATTTTGTCTCTTTTAGTCCTTTAATATTTCTTTGGACCCTGCAATTATAGTTGAACAAAACATTCAGTCACTAACTGACTTTTATTATTATTAGGAGTTGAAAACCTAACTCTTATTCATAGTGATAATGAGAGGAAAATTGCCCACCAGTTTTGGCCTTGTGAAATTTGAAAGGAATTGTAATTTCTTGTTTGGTTGAACACTTCCATGAGCTGGCGTTCATGAATCATCAGCTTTTTAGTCTATTGCATGACTGCAGCAAATTCCTGATTTTTCTTTTTAGTTTTATTTGCCCTTGTTTTATTTTTCTCTTCCTTGCCCTTGCCCTTTCCTTGTTTTGTGAGACTCACCAAGCTTAAGCTTATTTTCTCTTACATGCAAACTTTTCAGTTTAGCCTTAAATTTAATAGGAGATTTATATGATCCTGACAAGGTTCTACTTCCCTATACAAGTTTGCCATCTCAGAAGGAATTCAAACAGAAAGTGAAATGCAATTTTCTTTATTTCTGTATCTATATATTTATTAAATTAATGTAATGTGTACATATATGTGTGTGTGTAATATAATATGGCATGCACACATTTGCTGAACATTTTTAGGAACAGTGGGGTATATCTCTCAGGTCACTCTGTGATTTTGCACTGTGCAGCCTAAAGCTGCCCAATCAGCTCAGATTTCACCTGGGTCAGGGATCTTCTCTGGAGAGATGAGACCAGTATCACTATTCCCTTTCCCTCAGCAAAGGGTGTCTGTTAAGAGCTGACCAGAGAGTACCAACATGCTGCTTTTTTTGCTAATCTAAAGGTCCACTTAAAAACCTCTGTAGGTTATAAAAGCAGATAGGTTGACCTCCTGGAGAGGTAGTTGAATCCATGGTTTCCTGAGTGTTTAGAGAAAAGGAGAATGTGACAGAGAGGCATTGATTTAGCTATAGTTAGGTATTGAGTCTATTGTGTTAAATAAAATATCCTGCAAGTCATCTACAAGATCTGTTTATAAATAGAGGAATCATTCTGGAAACCACTCAAATGCTGTCACCACTGGAATATATTTACCTCAGTACTTCAAGCTACTAAAATTGTTGTAGTGCTATATTGATGCAATGGGGTAATATGCTATATTCTTATTTCCCAAAGCTTTGGGAAGAGTAGTTAACAAGCAGACGTGTCAAGTTCTTTACTACCATTTCTTTAAAATTGAGTAAAAAATAAATACAATTAAATAAAAATTTCAAAGAGGTTATTTTGGTTTTATCTTACACAGACATTCACTTAGAAATACATAACAAGTTAACCCAAGAAACACACTTAGTATTCCTCATTGGAATGTGAATACAATTAATAGAATTAAGCAACTGAAAAAAATTGACATTTCAATAACTGTCCAATGCACCATGGATTTACTAGTCTTTTATTTGCAGCTATTTTGATCAAACTGGGATCTGACAAGCGTAAAAATAAATTAAGTCTATAAGTAGGAATGGTTATATTTTATATTTGGATGCAAAGTAGTCTTGTAATAATTGCAGTCACTTAGAATTGTAGAAGTATAGACTATTCTGAGCTGGAAGGAACCCACAAGCATCATCAAATTCAACTCCTAGTTCTTCACAGGACACCTGAAGAGTCACACCTTGTGCCTGAAAGCCTTGCCCAAACTCTTCTCGAACTCATTTAGGCTTGGTGCTGTGACCATTCCCTGGGGAGCTGTTCCAGTGCCCAACCACACTCTGGGTGAAAATAATTTTCCCAATATCCAATTTAAGCCTTTCCTGGCACAAGTTCAGGCCATTCCCTCAGATTCTGTCACTGTCACCACAGAGAAGAGATCAGTGCTGCCCCTCCTCTTCCCCTAAAAAGAAGCTGTAACTGCAATGAGGTCTCCCCTCAGTCTCCTCCAGGCTGAACAGACCAAGTGACCCCAGGCACTCCTCACACGCCTTCCCCTCAGGGCTCTTCACCATCTCTGTAACCCTGCTTTGGGCAGTCTCCAATAGCTTAATGTCTTATACTGTGTCTCCCAAAAGTGCAAACAGCATTCAAGGTGGGGGCCACACCAGAGCAGAGGACAGTGGGATGATGAAAAACACTTATATATGTTGAGGTTGGCTATGCTTTCAGTTTGTTGTGTTAATCTAGTTGAAAGGAGCAACTCACATTTTATCCTTTTAATATATATACATGCTTTTTTTTTTCATCATTTCTGTGTGTATGTAAACGTAATATTTGTAGCGGCATAATGATGTCACTGGAGACTATATTTATTTAATTTTTCACAGCATCACCAATGTTAGATCATGCGAATGTTTGCCTTGATCCGTTGGATGCATCCTTGAGGGTGGTTTAATTTTTGCAAGTGCTTTATTAGTAGCCTCTCTGATAGAGCAAAGAGCCAAATGCAGCTTTGGTACATGATCTTGAAGAGGAACCATATGCCTTAATACCAACTTTATTCTCTCATGCAATCAAAGAGAACATAGTGGTAGAGGTTGTGTTCATGTGTCCATGTGTCATCCCACTGTTATTGTGAGATCTAAGCTTTGGTAACCCTTGTGTGGTGCTGGCCAAGGAATAAAATTGTTGTCAGTCTTGTATGTCACATTAATTTGTGATAGATTGAATTAAAATAGCTGACCCATGGTAGCACAAGTGACTCCATACAATATATGCTACATTTGCCTAATCCTGGAAATAAAATTATATTATTTGAGGTATACATTGTAGAAAAAGAACAGGGATGTAATAAAGAGGTTGCTGGAGTAGGGTTAAAGACAGTAAAAAATATCCATGCTGACTAGTGTGGGCATATCAATAGGTGGTGTTGATTAGAATAAACAATGTACACTGTGAGATTGATGTCTGCATATATTACATTTGTATAATTCATGTCCATTTCCTTCAGATGGAAAACTGAAATGGCATATGATGAAATATGTACATTTCAACATTAATATTGAACATTAGCATCTTCAATATCCAGTCAAATCACACTGAAGATAGTATCAAAAAGAAAACTGTTTAAATCAATGCCATTTTAGAATCCTAGGTTCCTGCTAGGTTCCTAAAAACATTATTTTAAACAATGTTACTGGTTTCCTTTAGAAGAGTCATAATCATAAATGTTTACTTGTCAAGAAATAAGCAGAAATTGTGGCTTCCCTTGACAAACTCCAAAGGGATGTCCTCACTGTTTTAAAAATGATTGATTGGGAGAGGAAATGTTCACTGACGAAAGTAGTGGGTTAACAATCTGTTTTCACTGTATATATATGACTATATACTATTTTTTTCCTGGAAGTCTAAGTTTAAAGTCGGGACCAGGAGAGCACCCCTGCTGTCACACACCATATTATTTTTTTCTTCAATTGACATTAATTTAAAAAAAGGCAAAAATATTAGAAGTTTGGTGAAAATTATAATATACCGCTGTTCATTTGTTTGCTTGAAAGCAAAGGACAGATTAGTACTGCAGCTGCAGGACCATGTTCAGTTGTACAATGTTTATGCTACTGGTGAGTGCTCATTCTCAGCAGGGATTGATTTCACTGGGCAGACAAGTATAACTGCTCATCAATGTTGATAAAGGTTTTGCAGTTTGCCAATGTGATTAGATTACAGGAAGATATGAGAGCTACCTCTGTGACTTGCAGTATGTAAGTTACTGTATCACAAATCAGTGGTGTCTAAAAATACATGGGAAGTATGCAGTGGTGACTCAGGAGTGACAGTTCTATCTAGTTCATTATTTGTGTGTTTGCTACATGAGATGCCAGCTGTATAAAACTTACTTCCACTTCTCAAAATGGAGAATATTTCAGCTAATTTTCTCTTATCTGAGAATCCAGCAGATGAACTACTATTTGATGAAATAACCAGATATTCTTCCTTAAGTTCCTGTCTGAATAGATCATTTAGAGAAGCTGAAACTGTGCTCATCAAATAACTATCTGCATTTTTGAGGAAGTGATGAGAATGAATACAATTTTGTACTATCACAAAATGTGTTGATCGGTAGTGTTCTGGCATTTCTAGGGCAATAGTACAAAGCTGCTCCCCACGCATGTAGGAAAGAAAAGAAGGCTAAAATAGACCCTTTGCTTCAAAAAAATCTATCTCTGGCTTTGTCCAGGATCAACATCATATACTTAAAAAAATTCTCAAGTTTTATCCTGTAGTAAGTTAGGTTTCTGGGGACTTTTTGTCTTGTTGTATATGAGGACTCTTCTTTGGAAATGAATGCAACATTTATCTAATCCCAGGCTAAATATCTTTTCTATAATTTCTCACATTTTCTATCCTCACAGTACTTAAATAAAGTAATAAACACTTCTTCCACTTTTTGCTTCAATTTCTGCCCCCTAGTGTATATAATATCATATAGTCTGGTTTTGCTTCATCAGACAAGTCAAATTCCATTAGTTGTTTTTTGTGAAATTAGCGCAACTTTCAGTGTCATCATTACCTTTCCTTGCCATGTGTTCTGAATTGCCTCAGAATGGACAGCTGGATGTGTATCTGGTATCAAAGTGATATTTTATGTTCTTTACTGCAAATAGGTTACACAGGTGTCTTTCACAGCTGCATCATGGTGATGACTTGTAGTCACCCTGACAGACAATTATGCCACATTTTATTTTGCTGCTTTTTTTGTTCTTTTGGGATGTATGTTCATCTTGCATATGTGTGAAAGGAAGAATTTAATTTTTTTGCTGTTTTTTTTTCTGGACGAGACTTCAAACGTGGTTTATAAACTGTAGTAAAAAAAGCCTGGTACATTTTTAAGTGCAAACAAGATGGTGATTACTGATGAGGTTTTAAACCCAACTGTTTTCATAACTTGTATAATATTTTTAGGAACAACTATTTCAGCAATGCTGATTTTTTACAGCAGTAAATTTTCTATTGAAACATTCTTTAGGGCACATGTGTACCTTTTTTCTCTATTGAAAGAAACTGTTATGATAGGCTCTTGTTTTTGTATTAATTATGTTGTACTGGATCTCACCTTCCTCAAAAAGTACATATAGTTCTTCTCTTTTCTACTCACATCTCTGGAAAATGTCTTGAACACTCATCTACAGATGTTAGAACCATGAAAATATGGTTAAATCTGTAACTGACCAATTAGAGGTAAATTGCCAGTCAGCCTTAATAAAGGACATGATGATACAGAGATTTTATTTCTTAATTTTCTAGGCAAGTAAAAGAATATTTTTTAAAAATAAGTATTATCTTAAAGCAGTGACACAGTATCTCTTCAGTGCCTGCAGCATTGCACAAAAATGACATAATTTTCAGTTTGCACTGAGAGTGTATGTAGAATTGATTTTCCTTATTTTTGAAGTTTGTCTGACTTTGACTGAACAATGCTATTTTTCTTCAAATGTTCACTTGGACTCTGTCAGAGTCAACAGCAACCAGATTACTTAGATCTTGCACATGGACTGAAACCTATGACTCATCTTAGAATTGGTTAGCTCAGTAACTTCCTGCTTTTTAAAAATGTGAAAGCCTTTTACAATTTTCTGATGACATGCAGATGCCAGAATAGTGCTCCCAGTCTATTAAAAATAGTCTTGCATTTCACTGTTGCCTTGTGCAGGCTCCTTAAAGTAACCTGCAGCCCTGACTCTCCCTCTCAGTTCCTGCACCCCTGTTGCTGCCCCAAGGTTTCATAAGTGACTTGCATGTGCCCTCTGTATCCTTAAAAATTTTTATCACTTAGTTTGTGTCTGAGGTCTGTGTGTCAGAAAGAATGGCTGTAGGAAGGACCACATCCAGGATTACAGAAGTTTCTCTTCCTGGCATATCAGTTGTTTTCAGGGAGGGAAAATCTTTGACTTTCAGAGACTTCAAATTGGCTCAGCATGCAGCCACCCAGATCAAAAAACTCAGGTTTTCCCCTGCTGTCCAGCCATACCCCTTTAATACTACATGTATGCTAATCTGATGGTTCTTGTATCTGCTTTGAGGACCCATAAAATGTAGAGCAGTAGTCTGCTTGCTGCAATATAGCAGGGACATGATCTAAGTGACTAAGTAGGACATTTTTGGAGCAACATTCTGAGTGGGTATGAGTGGAACAACATTGCATTTGCTTAAGGCAGAGAAACTGATGCAGCAAATGAGACATGTGATGCTGAGTGTGCAGCTGGGAGTTTTAAATGTGTGAATTTCTAGAGATAACAGAAGTAGAGAACAGAATATCTCAAAAGGAGAAGTTGTTTTGAAGAAAATATCCAAACTATCCCACTTGAAAGGGTGAAGGAGGTAATAGACAAGGGCTGTATGATCTTGTGCTGAAACAAGCAAACAGGGCACAGCAGCATAACTGGAGAAGCAAGGGTGTCTTGAGAAGATCAGGTCGGTTGAACATTTTTTGGAAAGTGGTGAATTTGGAGACAAGCTGCAGTGGGTCAGCAAGAAAATAACAAATATGTAAGGAGGGTAGAAAGAAGATGATTCAATTAACATAGAAATTAAAGCTAAGACAAGAGGAGTATAGAGAAACAAGAACTGAAAAGGGAGTGACTGAACACTTGAACATAAGTACATAGATATAAGTACATGGAAGAGACAAAGAAAGGAAGTTACTCCTCTGTCATTCCAGAAGAGATGATTGATATAAGAAGTGATTTAGAGAAGAAGTTCAACATATCTTCCTCACCATCTGATCTGAGAGTGATAAGGCAAGTAAAGAAGTTATATCTCACTGTAAGGTCTGTATCTTTAGACTTGATCAGAATTTGGAAAAAATAAAATATGTAAATGCTCTGGATAGCTGTCAGGTGGCATAACTGCAGCAGAGGTGTTATTCAGAGGTATGGTATCACGAATAAACTGGGTGCAGAAAGTCATGTTTAAAGGAGGTATTACTGGAGCTTGAAAGAGAATGAGAGATCTAGATGTGTTCTGATGGAAGATTAAGAGAATGGATTACAATGTGATGGTGGAAAAGTGATGGAAACCATGTACATGTGAGTGTACTTTAGGGAGATAGGGTGTCAGTGGGTAGAAAGGAGAATATAAAGGACGAGAAAGGAAAACATAAAGTGAGTCTCCGTGCTTTTTCTGAGAAGTTATATGTTCTGTTTAGCAAGAAACTTGTAGACCCTGTGAAGTTTCCACAAGGAGTGATATTCCATCATATTCCACCATTTTCTTCAGGCAGGAACTGACAGAATGTGAGGACACAGTCTTAAGCTGTGCCAAGGGAAATATAGGCTGGATCTTAGGAAAAGAATTTTTACAAGAAAGGGTGATAAAATATTGGAATGGTCTACCGGGGAGGTGGTGGATTCACCATCTCAGGATGTGTTTAAGAAAAGACTAGATGTGGCACTTGGTGCCATGGTTAAGGTGAGGTTAGAGTTGGGTTGGACTTGATGATCCTGGAGGTCTCTTCCAACCTAATGGTTCTGTGATTCACACACATGATTTAACATAAAAAATGTAAGGTATGAAAGAGTATGTACAATGAGCACTAAGCATTGATTGGTCTTAATTATGTCAGCCTTGTCTACTGCCCTATGAAAATGTAAAATTTAATGTACACTACCTTTGTTTTGTACTCTGGGAATAGGTTTTTTGTTAAAAATAGAAGATATTACTTCAAACTTATTTGGGCACATTGATTAAGAAATCAGTTCAGTTTTCCAAAATTGAAAATAAAATATATTGCGTACTTCATTTTAAGCAAACCTAGTTACCGTACTCCTGGTTGAATAATTGCATTATTACCTTTGATCAGTATTATGTGTTCGTCTTTTGCATTCATTCATTCATTCATCCATTCATTTTACCTTTGCAAAATCCTGCAAGAACAAGACCTTTAACATATTTGCATGTCAAAATATTTATGAATGCCACCACCTTTCAATTTTAATCCTTTAAAAAATACATATCCTGAGAGATATGTAGCAATCAGTGTATGGTGGAAAAGAAGATGGAAGGTTTTCCTCCCTGTGTTAGCATGACAAGCAGAAGTTTTTAGTTCTTATCAACAGACAAATATGTGTTTCATGTTTGGGATATGTGGGCTTTACGTTAAACCATATACACAAATGTGGGGGATTGTGTGTTGTAAATCAGTGTAATCTAACTTCTGGCCCCCTTCTGAGAGAGATTCCAAGGGGCACTCAGGCTATCTTCTAGCCTGGCACATGACATGGAAAAGTTGGTTATCTGTACCCACAAGAGATACCTCTTCATTCACATAAGAAGGCAGAGTGAAGAGTTAGACAAAGGGATTTTAGATACCAGAATAAAATGGAGTTTCTATGTAAATAAACAGGCTGATGAATCAGTAACACATGAAGCCAAACTGATTGAACCCAAATTTAATGTGGCCAACTCCATTTCCTTGATCAACCATCAGAGAATTTAACAAAAATATATTTAAACTTACAATCATCTCTAAATCACAGTCAGAGTTATACTTAGAAAATGTTAAACCCAGAAAATTGTTAGATATATTTAGTGCATCTGGACTCCTCTTATGAAGGCTACATCTGAAATAGCATTACTAGAATCACTTTGTAAACTGTATGATCTCCATTTCTGAGTGTCCAGTAATCTGACAGTTCTATTATATGAAATATGTAGTATCAGATGATATGTATCAGACTTGGAATAGGTAAATGCTGTTTGTGAACTGATGTACTTACTAAATGTGATGAGCAGTTCAGGTACTAAATGACATTGTAGTAGCTAATATGGGAATACTGGTGAATACTCTTAAAGAATCACAAGTGAAAGAAAAACTAATAAATGAGGTAAACTAGATGAAAATACAATAATACTCCCTCTACAAACATATAATAACAATAAATGCTGAGCCTCAAGCCAAGTAGATTTTTTGTTAGAAATGTTTATGACAGACTAATTTTTTTATGACATCTTCGAATATCCTGAGTCAGAAGGGACCCACAGGAATCATCAAAGGCCAGCTGATTTGTTCCTTTGAACATCACAGTATCACAAGTGGGGGGTTTCTGATTAAAATATTAGTGTTCTGGTATTTAGGACTTAATGTTTTTCTCTTCTTTTACAAGGCAAAAAGATCAAGATCCTGAGAAAGGGAAGAATAGTACTTAGATGTAATTACTCAAGAAAATTAATTTAAATTGTGTAGGAGGTAATCCTTGAGTCATCACTGAATTGTTTTGATAAAGATGTTGGTTCTGTGCATAGATACCACTTTTATTTTTTTCTCTTATTTTTACTATATTAAATACAAGCCTTTGAAAACATCCAGAAATATTATACACCATGGTAAAAAAACCTAGAATTATTTTTCTTTATTTCTTACTCTTAAGTGTTTATTCCCTAATCACCAGGATGATTAGTAGAGACTTACATTAAATTCATTGTCAGAAAAAACATGAGTAAACTGATGAAACCAGGTTTTCCTCAACTCTTCAGAAATATACACTGTTATTAAAATAATAAAAAATAAAAGAAACCAACACAATGAACAACACACTAATACTAGCTATAAACAGTAAAGGAATATGTGTAGAGATTTAGTCTGCTAAAGATGATATTTTAAATTTGGTGAAATGGTGAAAACACCAGTGATATTTCTTAGTTGTAGCAGTCCTTACATTCCTTTCACTAGAATAGTACTGCATATAAAAGTAACCAGAGATCTTCAGGATAAAAATTGTTTCTGAGCCCTCCATTTAAGAAGCTTAAATATAGAAAAAAATATATTAAAAAATTGATAGTATTCTCCTTCTTTGGGTTGTGTGTTGTAGGAGATGGCCTTAGGCCTGAATCCAAAGCAGCTTGCATTTAAGATGTTGCAGGAATCAAATGTCTTAGCAGTAGTGGATGGTATTCTATCAGACCCTTTCCTGTGATTTTGTCTGAAACAGACACTGTATTTGACATTCTTGTATTCAAAATTCTAGCCTCTGCAATGTACCCAATCTCAGGGGTATCCAAAGAATAAATAAGAATTTACATTTCCTTTACTTCTCTGTCTGAATGTCACTAATATTTGTTCTTTTTAGTAAATTCACACATTAACACATTTCAACAATTTGAGTTAAGTACAGAGTAGGCTAACAGAACTTATTGTTGTTTTCCTTGGTCACTAATATATCTATTATGCATTTAACTGACAAAGTATTTAGTGAAAACCTTTTTGGCTTTCCTCAGAATTTATGAGAGACTGTTTCTTTGTTTTCACTTTCTTCTTGCTAGTCACAGTGTTTTCAGCTTGTTTTTTGACTGTTTTAAAAATTAACTCAATGAATTTTCGTTGATTTAATCTTGAAAATTCACTTACAGCTTTTAGTGAGCATGACCTGCAATCTATCATTCAATAGTCATTCGGTTTACGTAGAACATTTTTTTATTTATTAATTGCTGTTAGTGCAGAGATTATTACCCATGAATAGAAAAAACCAGTAAATTTTGGATAACACCAATGTTGGGTTAATGCTCAAGTAGCAACAAGTTACTTATCATTATCTTTCATTTTTTATTTTCTTTCTGATCTGTTGAATATTCAAGAGAGTGATAATTTTAACTATGTGATACATAGCTGGATGTTAGCCAAATTAGTTTAATTTTGGCTAGTGTATGCAAGTGACATACAAGGACAACACCAATATATTCACTGTGAAACTGGTAATCTGAATAAATATAAAAAGTAGTAGTAAGCCTGAATATACGTCTAATCTCTTGATATTGTCATGATAAGTCTCTTTATATTGTCTTAGAATTTTGATGCTTTTGGATGAACTCTTCATATAAACAAATGCATGACTAATCTTATTAAAACTGCCTAATGAATCTGGTGTAAACTATGAAATACTTGCCTAGACATTGTGGGCTTGACATTTTCTGAGTCTGAATTTTAGCTTGCTAACAATTGCTAGCTCCTTTCACAAGGGAAAGCTGTCAACAGTTTTCTCTCTTCAAAACATCTCTCTCCGTTTCTCAAAACAGGTTAAGTAAACAGT
Organism: Donacobius atricapilla; assembly: GCA_013397315.1. Lineage (NCBI taxonomy): Eukaryota > Metazoa > Chordata > Aves > Passeriformes > Mimidae > Donacobius > Donacobius atricapilla. The sequence goes on along the minus strand of WBMY01002190.1, from coordinate 480 downwards.
GTTCCCTTTCCCATAACAACTGTCCCCAGGTGTTGTTTCCTATTCCTTAACCAATGGAGAGAAGTGTCAGTCCCATGGACCAATAATATAACTTTTTTAGCGCAGCAGGTTATAAAAGAAACTGTTGGCATTGTAAATAAAGCCTTTTTTCTATTCTGACAACTACATGTGGTCAATATATTTCATGTCCTACCGTGGTCAGACATTTAGAAATGCAACTAACTAATAGAAAGGTGTAATGACAGAAGTTATTTTGCAGAAAAAGAACATACTTATTTTTATTCAAATTTGTTCTTAAAGACATTGGTGAAAACAGATTCTCTTTGAGATGTTTTACTTGCCATGTTGTAGGACAACGATAAAACATCTGCACTACACTTAGAGTAATAGTGAAGGAATAATTCCTCCATTTATTAATAACATGCAAGTCTGCCGTTTCAAATGCTATAACGTATTGTGACAGGATTTTCACCCCTCCAA
>WBMY01002189.1:103776-124386 GCA_013397315.1 Donacobius atricapilla | reverse complement strand
TCCCCGGGCTGTGTGTACGCATGTCCCCAGGCTGTCCCCTGGCTGTGGGCACGCATGTCCCCTGGCTGTCCCCCGGCTGTGGGTACCAATGTCCCCAGGCTGTTGCGGCTGCTGGCTGTGAGTACCAGCAGGCCTTTAAACAGGAGGGATCACCTGTCCCAGGGGTCAGAGTCAACTGGTGATTGTTTCTGTACAGGTAAGGCAAGCCCCAGTGTTCTGTGGAGCTTGAGGCAGTTTTTCCTAACGGAGGGTTCTGTTCCATCAGTTCCTGGATGGCTGCTGGGTCCAATAACAGCCCCTCCCGGCACAGGCGCTGTTTGCCTCGCTGTGTAACACCTTCACATCACAAATCACACACTTTCACTCAAGTAATGACGAGTTCTCCTCTTACCTCCCTTTTGTACATGTATTTGCTGCTTCAGTCTATCAGGTGTAAAAATTTGACGCAAAAACAACAGGAAAAGTAAAATGAGGAAGTTTTACTATAAATGCTCTTTTTACCATCAAACCACTGGGTGTCAGTGTCCTCTCACAGGGATATTACTGTAACTCTGTTTTCATGGCAATCCAGCCATTTTTAACCATCTCTCCTGTGTTGGGAGCTCTCCACATTCTCCTTCAGGCCTGTATTTCCAAATAAATACTTTGCTTCCACTACCTGTTTCAGGATATTTTGAACTCGGTGATTTCAGCGTTGTTCCTCCTCGTTGTGGGCTTGTTTGCTATAACAGTCAAGACCAACAAGGGGACATTGGCTGGAGGAGTAAGTAGGAACATGGTTAATGAATTTCAGTTCTTAAAGTGCAGTGATTTGAACCTCTTGGTACACTCACATTGTGGAAGGACCATGCAAACAACTGTCTAGGAAGAACACTCTCAGCAGTAGCAAACAAGATCCATTCAGTGTATTTCACAACAAGAAAATAATCCTCACATGACTAGTAATTTAAAGATGTTACAAGAGTTAGGAATTACTGCAGAGGAGTACTGAAACACTGAAAATTTCTAGATTTTTTAAGTAACCTACATTTGCTACCGTAGCTTGAAATCCTAGGTGGGAGAATCCCTAGCTCTTTTAGGACTATCCAGTTTGGTTACACGACTTGAGAAAAAATGCCAACAGTCCTGCTAAGAAGAGTTGAAACGTTTTAACAGACATTCTGGTACTTCCCTCCTGGCATGTACATTCTTTTCTCTGATACAAACTGAGGAATTATGTCAGTTGAAAAGGGATTTTGTTCATACGGTGATAGTAAGAACGTCATGTTTTTAAGATCAAACCAAATTAATAGTTTGTGTAACTGGTATTTTTAATTCAAATGGCAACTAATATAATTAACCTTAATAAACAACAAGGAGGGGAAGAAAACCCCTCAGTTTTGAAAGTCTCTAGAAGTACAAGGTACAGTACAAGCTGAAATGTGACAAGCAACCAAAAGAAACCTAAAACCTGCCACAGAGATCTTTCAAACTCCGCTTAGGAGATGGTGAGGGGGAAAGCTGATGGCTTCACTGGCAGTGACATCCTCAAAAGGAGACTTTCTGATAGAGTGACTGTGCTGGAATAGAATTTATATTCTCAGTTGTGAAGTTCACAGAAATTAAAGGCGGGAGCAAGAGACTGAGCAGGTAGCTGGGAACACAATTTTGGGTGGAACTTGTGACATCTTCCACGCTGGGAGGGACAGAATCACCCCCAGCCTGTTCTGCTGAGGCACAAACTGCCTTGAGCTGTCCTCTCCCAAGAGCTGTCCTGAAAATAACTCCCCTGATCAGATAATTCAGTGCTTGCATAAAAAAACCCTGTGTGCATGTGGGATGGGGCTGAAGGGCAGGAACTGAGCGAGTTAACTCAGTGGCTCTTCTGCAAACACATTTTTCCAGTTACCTGCCTGAGGTTGTCTATTTTCTAAATAATTTAGTACATGTTATTCAATTTGGAATATGTGTTTCCCTTTCACAGGAGAACGGCATTTTCCTGCTGGGCTTGTTTCTACTGATACTGACTTTTGCCCTTGACTTTTGTCAGGGCCAGTCCCATTAATTAAGCAACCCCTGAAGGGACAGAAAGGCTTTCATTTAGGATAAAAGCATTGTCTGGCATAATGCAGCATTAGCTTAGCTTTCAAGGAGAGCACCACACTATCTCCAAGGCCTGACACAAAATCAAACAGCACAGGCTGTAGACAGCTCTGTGAAAGGCTGATGGGATAGAAATGTGGGTGTTACTTGATTTATCAGCTGTCTCAAATCTCATGTTTTCAAGGCCAGAACCCAGTTAGGAAGATATATTTGCTGCTACCTTGATGAGTCACTACAGTAAAAGCTCAAGATTCATTGGGGGAACTAATTTTATGGTAATTTTTACAGGTGTTGGCTCTTATATTGCTTGTTCTCTGCTTTGTCGACGCAGTTCTTCTTTACAAGAAGATTGTACTTGATAAGGCAAGAGGAGGGAGTGCTCCTGCCAAATAAGGTTGATGTGTTACTGAAAGAATGAGTTGTCCACTCTTATTTCCCCAGCCTCTTTTAAAGAGCTTGTATTTTCATGTACTCACTTTTGAATTTCCCGTGCACGGATGTTTCTGCAAGTATCATTCATAAGGCTTTGTACTTTTCCAAATGCAGTTTCAGCGTTGCAATTTCACCAGTTAAAGTTCCAGAGAAAATTGTCATGTTTTTCTAAACTTGTGGTTTTTTACCTGTTTGAAAATTATTTTCATGGTTATCTTCTTCCTCTAATAAAAAGAAAGTAAGAACGAGCTTAAGTGCATTATTTAATCTTATTTATTTACTAAGTGTAAAAAAGTACATTAGAGTAAATGTACATTTTAAAGTAAAGTAAAAATGTATTGACCCGTTAACCATCCTCCGGAAAAGATTTTCTTGTGCCATGTGAATTGCATGCTAAAGCGTTCACCGAGGCATTTGGATCCTGAAATTTCAGCCTTGAGCGGGGTTTGGCCTGGGTGACCTCCAGCGGCCCCTTCCAGCCCAATGCGCCCCATGGTTCTGTGCTTTCAGGGACAAGAAGCCCCCGGCTCCATTGTCCGGGGCTGGGGCCGCCCNACCGACCTGCCCCGGGCCGCTCCGCCGTGCGGCTGAGGGGAGAGGGGCCGCGGAGGGGAAAGGGGAAAACAACCAAGGGGAGACGGGGGGCAACAACCGAGGGAAAAAATGGGGAACCACAACCGAGGGAAAATCGGGGAAACAGCCGTACCGGAGTGGCGGAACTGCGGGGCTGAGAGCGTAATGGATTTAGCGTAATTCAGGCAGAGCACGTTAGAGACCAGAACTTGTCACGTTAGACTTGCAGTGCCTTACGTGTGTTTCGCAATCGGCCACCTCTTTTCGGTAAAAAAGTGCTTTGATTTTGTTTTAAGCTATTTGCAGTGCGAGTGCAGTAACCACTGCAGCTGCGGTTTGCATTGTCGGCTGGTGCCGGCTTAGGGGAGAGCCTGTCCTGCGTGTCAGGAAAGGCTTTACTGATGAATTTATGATGTGTGGATCCGGCTGCGCATCACGGTCACTGTCCCGAGCCCTCCGGAGCCGTGTTTGCCCCTGACCCTCGGAGGGCTGCTCCTGCTCGCCGCTGTGGAGCCCTCGGGCCGGAGGGCTGGCCGCAGGGAAGGGCCCCGCGGCGCTGAGACAGCGGCTGGGCCCCAGCCCAGGGGGCACAAGGCCGGGGACCCCCGGCCTGGAGCAGCCGCGGTGTGGCAGCAGGACCAGGGCAGTGACTGTGGTGTGAGACTGTCGGGAATTGTACGTGTAAAGGCTTAAAACCCGACAGCAGGAACAGTACCCGCGTGATCGGGAAAGAGATCGCTCAACCCACAGGGAGCGGGGTATTTCACACCGAAATTTAGCTTCTGAGTAGGAAGCTCGTTAATTGAATTAGATGTTCATTTTTTTGCTAGAAATAATGATAAATTCAAACTGTAACTTTGCTGGAGTTTTAGCTGGAGTCCTGGCAGTCAAATATCAGGACAGTCCAAACTAGCAGGTCCATGGAGTGCTGTTCAGATGTGCAAGATACCTCTGGCTATCCACTGTGCTAGCTTAGTGGAAGGAAACAAGGATATTCCAGCAAAAGAAAGGCAAGTAACAGGCAGAAGGAGGCAGAATTGTCTGTGACCAGCTGGTAGGGACCAGCTCTGAGAGTTTGTGAGGCAGTGGGCACTGCCCTGTGGCAGAGAGAAGGGGAACAGCCAGATGTGAGGCTGGCTTTGAGAGGAAAAGCATTCACGCAGGACGTCAGGATGACTTCTGTAATAGGGAAAGCCTTGGGCTGGGTGGCAGCAGGCCGCGGGCTTGATCAGCTCCACCAAAAAATGCCAGCTACCCCATCCGTCCTCCAGGTACCCCATCACTCACACAGCATCTGCAGTTTACAAATATTTAGAAGATACCAGAGCCCAGCTAACCTGGCTCCTTGTGGCACATATTTTTGTTACATTCTATAACACACACTGGAATTTCCTTTACAAGCTTACAGCCACTAAATGATGGCTTTCAGACAACCTGGCTTTTTAACATCTCAGAATGATGTCATATTGGAAGCATACTGCTCTGGTCATGGGATTAGACTCACCCTTTTGTTGTCATAGAGTACTGATGATGCCTCCTTGGAGTACTAAAAACTGCTCTGTCTTGACAAAACAGGGATTTATCCTTTGTTAGGCCACTCGGGGCTTCCCAAGGGCTTGGTTGGCTGAAAGCAGCTCTGAAATCCCATCTGCTGAGAGCTTTCCTTGTGCTCCTTGCAGGCCAAGCCCACGTGCTCAGGACGTGGTTTGCTGGCAGACAAGAGGCAGCAGTAGTTTCTCTCCAGCTGTCTCAGCTTTGCCAGAAAGAACCCTTGAAGACAACACAGGCTCCAACGTACAGGCAGCCTGTATACAATTAGAGAAATGCAGTGCCAAATAATTGAAGATGAGTCCAAGTTAAATCTATCATGGTTTAAATCTGTGTTTCATCTTTAGCTTTGTATTTCTCGTCTTGAATGTTTAATTTTTCCTCTGACACAGTGCTAATGTGGGGTGGGGTTGGGTTCTGCATAAATGTATGGTAATAATATTAATGGATACACATTTTGAACAGTGCCTTTTGTTCAGAAGCAAAGTGGGGTCCTCATTACTGTTACAAATGTCACATTATTCAGCATCTTGGCAGTTCCCCAAAAATGCGCTTTATTTCTGCAGCTCTCGAGCCATTTTTTGAAAGTAACATTTCCACATGGAGGAGCTTTAGGATGTTGAGGTGTAATTTGCTCTGGTGCAGTACCCATGTAAACTGGGCATCCTGGTGCTTCCCCTAGAACAGGTCAAGCTCGTGGTGGAGCTGATTACTGCTAGAGGCTTAATTATAATCTCAAATTTTCTTCAGATAAGGAAGTTATCCTCCCCCCATTCCCTGCTCCTTTTTCTTTTGATCTCCACAGAATCACAGAATGTTTGGGATTGTATGGGACCTCTGGGGAACATCCTAGTCCACCTCCCCACTAACCTGCCTGATGAATTTTTTATTCCACCTAGGACAGCTGTAAAGCCAGAAAGAAGCAATAGCATCAAATACATTTATAAGCTTCACTATCTCTCCTAATCCTGTTTATTCTCACTATCTTGCTCCCTCCATTTTCTAACCATCATTTTTAACCTTACAGGTTAATCTTTTTTCCTTTCTATTCTCCCCCCCATGCCATGGTTTCTTCAACAATTTTTAACACTCTTCTTAAGCTACTCATTTTTCCTAACCACTCACGTTGCTGTGTTGAAGGTCAGCGTCTCATTCTTGCTTTTTTCCACCCTTTAAGAGATGAGTTTTCAGTTCCCTGTGTCCTGTGTTGGAACCATTTAACAGCCACTCTCACACTGCCACCAGAGCTTGTCCAGGCAGGATCCCCAGCTGTGGATTGCTGCTCACCTGGCTGTTCCACTCAAGCCTTTGTGGCTGCTTTAATTGGCATCTCCTCTGTCTTCTGAAGCCAGCATGCAATGGCACCACATTTTATTTCGTTTTTATAAAAATGCAATGTGAGTAGGTAAAGTTGTGCCCCCTTTGTGGTGCCATAAAGGGATGTAGAAATCATTGTGCCTGTTTCTCTCCTCTTTTCCTGTCTTTCTCCTGTCTTTTCAGTCTCCTCTGAGCTGACCTTGGTAACTGAAACTCCAACTGCCCGGTGTAAAGTCTCCTTTGAAGAGGCCCCTGTGCCTTCCTCAGGCTGTGTAGCCAGAAGGCCTCTCCTGCAGCCAGCTCTGGAGGAAGCAGGAATTTCACCTCCACAAGTGCAACAGAGAAGTAGTAACTGAACAGCAGAGACCACTGAGTGATGAACTTTGTCTGTCTGACAAGAATACAAGAAGGAAACACACTCTTGTCCAAAGGATGACTCTGCTACTCACTCATAAAGCCTTTGGCAGAGCTGTTCTTCCCAGGGGAGGGGGGTGGGAGCAGGACATGAGGAGCAGGAGATGAGGAGCTGGGGCGGTGATGGCAGAGGCTTCCCAGCATCCCCATGTTCCCAGTGGGTTCCAGCAAGGCTGTTCTCCCTCCTCAGGGGAGACAAACACCTCTGGAGCTGCCATGACCTCAGCCCTGCTCAGGCCTCCCTCCCTTCAGGGACACTGTGCTCTCTAACCACGGGCAGGATTATTTTTTGGACCTTGCACTGCAAGGCAGTTGTACAAGAAAGCATAACTTTGTAATGCCTGGCCACTTCAAGAAGCCCAGCAACACAATATTAAATAATAGTTACATGGGTTTAAACGGGAAAGTTGCTTTCTGAAACTCAACACCCAAGAAGGTTTTTATGTGAATGGGAGTGTACATAAAAGGTGCTCAGTGAATAGTTAGGCTGCTTTTTTACCTGGATTTTTTATACCTTTACAACTGCCAAGCTATGAAAGGTTCCTGTCCTGCTCTTTGCTGCATTAGAGCTTCCTGCATGCAGATATTCCTTCACAGTGAAGCTGGCAGCAGTCACACCAGCCTGTCAGCAGCAGCTCAGGAAGAGCTCAGACTCGGCTGCTCTGAGTGCTGAGGGGGCAATCCCAAATGAAGGGAGGAGAAAAACCTTGTGTAAATACAAATTGATAAAACGCTGCTACTTTTTTTTTTCTTCCAGAAGCTGCAGTGCTTTTTGAAAGTGCTAAAAATGAACTTGCAACTGCATGGAGCTTCACAAACTTCCTCTCTAGCTGCCTTTTTTTTTTTTAAAGCATAGATACAGAGCTGTTAAAAAAACAACAAGGTCCCAGTGCTTAACCTTTCTCTGAAATGACCCTGAAATACACAGCTCCAGGAAAAGAGGTGCAGAACAAGTGTGATGTGCAGTGGAACATTTGACAGTCCTTGGAGGGGTCAGGCTATATTCTGAAAGGTGCTTTTGAGTTTTTAGAGCCCCTTTCACTTTGTGAGATGTTCGTTGCAGACTTGAAGTCTGGAAAAGTATGTAGGTATGTGTCATTATTTCTGGGTACAGACGGGCACTGCAGTGTTTGTATTGTGGGAGGAGAGGTGTATTTTTAAAATTTTAAGATAACATCAATGCTTGTGTTAGTGGCGGTACACTTAAATGCTCAGAAAAGGCATCTGCTCACTTCTGTAATTCAGAAAAGACAGTTATAGGTAATATCCAGTATTGCTCAAGGAGTCTCTGCATTCCACCTGTCAGAAGGGGAAATGAGCTCTACACAAGGAGAAATGAGAAATATCAAAACCCTACAATTTGTGGGCTCTTGTATTACACAGGGCTGTTGCCAAGCTGCAAAGGAAGTTTGGCATTAAAATGCATGTCAGGGCTGTGACAAGAGACAGAAAAGAAGAAAACCAAAGAACAAGGTGCAGTACCAAGGTGCAGTGCCATGGTCATCCCCTGAGAGAGCCCTCAGTCTCCTTCCTCTTGTTCCTCTAGCTCTATCCAAGGTCTGCCTTCCTCCCTTGTCCTGTGCCTTCCAGCCTTCCCCCAATTTAGGTATCCAAAAAATACCATCTTTCAAATCTTCATTCTCAAAATCTGGTCCATTCTTTTATGGATGTTTATTTCACATAAAATTTTCCTTGGGCCCTTTCAGTCTCAGAGGGCCTCCAGAATGAGGAATGATGTTTAACTGCAGATCAATTACTACACTTCAGTCTTTCCCCTTTACTAATATCATCAATAATCTACTGAAATCAAGTGGCTTCTTGTGAATTAAAAGGTGCCCTTTTTTTAAAGTGTGCCTAAAGGTGCAGCTCTCCTCCTGAGGGGATGCTGACAAGTGAAGAGCAGAACAGACTGGACTCAATCCCACCACTGAGGGTGGGGAAGGTGGGAATACAGTTACTGACCTTCAGGGCTCAGGAGCAGGCAGCAGGACACTGCTGTCGTCTACCAGTCATGCAGGGCTTGGCTTGAACAAGTAACTGGCCTGGTAATCACATTTTAAAATCAACAACTAATATTTCTCCAGCTTCTCTGGGTCAGACCGAATTCGAAGGTTGAAATGCTGAGACTGATCTGTCTGTTCAGCAGCTTCCCTGGAACAGAAGCAGGGATCCTCTGGCACCCCAGCACCTGGGATCGGGGGCTCCTTGGTGTGTTCCTGCCACAGAACAGCTCCTGTTTCACCCTGAGTCCAGCTCGTGTCTGAACCTCACACCTCTTCTCCTCTCAGGGCTGAGAGGAGGCAGCAGGAGCCTTCCGTGGCACTAATTGCCATAAAGATGATAAGAACAGACCACAGAGGCTCTTCCTTTCACTTTACACTTTGACAGGAAGGCTTTTTTCTCAATGCAAAGGCAGTCAGAGCACAGGAGCTTCTGACTCAAACAGAATTGAGATCAAAGGGCTCTCTGCTGTGCAGCATCACCTTTCATATCTGAAATTTGCCTCTCTACCTTCCCTTGCTGCTCCAGTAGCATGTATTGTTTAATACTGCATTTCATCCTTTCCTAAGAGACCACCAGGTTTAATTTGAGTCTAAGGATCTGCCATTGGAAGGGTTGTGGTCACTGGGACCTGCCCTGAACCCAGCTCCCTGCTGCTGCTCGCCCCTGAGCTCAGCCATCACACACCTGCGTTTAGCCACAAAAAGGAGGATATTTTTTCAACACCAGAACAAAAAGAAAATGTCCTGTATAGATGGTGGGTTTTTTTAATCTAAGAAAACATAGAACTGTGTCTAAATTATGTCCCAGAAATGCATGTGAGGCGGATTCACAAAGCAAGTGCAGTCTTTGTTCTTTGGGGTGGGAAGGGAATAGCTGCTGTGATAGGAAGAAGGAAATCCTCTCTCCTCTTAGGAGTTGTCAAACTCTGATAAATCCACTTCCCTTCAGAAAGTTCTTATCACTTTTAGGTCATAGAAAGAAAATACCATGCTAAGGATGAGATACAGGCAATGAACCACCCCCTGCCTCACTTTATGAAAATGAGAAAAACCTGCAGAGAGGCTCTGTGAGCAATAAACAAATCACAATGGGGTAAACACCAACAAATGGGGCAGATATTACAAGCTAGCAGGCCCATGCAGAAGTGAGCTCTAGAAACTGTCCCAGCTCAGTTTCTTAGAACCCAGTGAAACAAGAACAATGCATAGACATTTAAGATAAATATAGTCTTTTACTAAAAATGTCACATCCTCTCTAACCTCACTAGTCAGTCCTGATGAATGGAAACAGTTTACTCCAGCTGTTAGCATCTTGCTCAGGCACTGACTGATTTCCCCAAAACACAGGCTGAGAATAAAGGCTTGGTAATTAGTTACACCAAGTAAGTATTTCAGTGGGATTGAACAGTTTAGTTGCCCCCTAAACATAAAGAAGTTTTTTTGATACATGTATTTGAGGGTTGACTAACCTCTCATAGGAGTAATAACCAATTAATAATTATAGGAGCCTTATCACTCAAGTGTAATGATGATTTTTTCTGAGTTACAGGTGGTCCCCAGGAACTCATAGTAGCAGCAAACAAAGAAATCCACAGAGCTAAAATTTAATGAGGCATATGCATTGATTACCTTTGCAGGAAGCTACATCTGCCTTCAGATGTGCCATCTGGGGGAAAACAATCCATTTCTTTTCAGTTCTGTGTGAGTGGGAACATTAGTGTCCCAGTTTGGAATTAGAAGTTTAAAAAATCTTTGCAATCTAATGCTCAGTCTGTGCTGACCAAAAGCATCCCTGAGCTTTGGGAAGGCAGAGATTTGTCTCCAAGAGGAAAGGCTGGTCAGGGCAGCGCAGGTGTAAACTAGCCCACAATAATGTGTAATTCAGCATCTTGGCTACTTTTGTTACATCAAGCTAATTTGATTGAAACAGCAACCAATTCCCGTGCAAGGCAGTAGAAGGGGAGGACTGGAGCCTCTTTTTGGAGGTGACCACCCCCCAGTGCAGCAACTGAAAATGGTGTTGAGCTTCTCTATGATTGATTCCCTCACCTTCCACTTTTACGAACACAGTCCAGGATTGTTAGGACAGCACTCTGGTACTGCCTGGTTCAGGTGAAAATGCATTTTCTTCAGTTGTTTTCCCATTGTGAAACTTTGTATTTTGAGCCATATTCTAAAGGTATTTCAATTGAGTGGGGGGAAAATAGCCATTTTTTATTATTTACTAGAGTTAGGAAACATTATGGAGATAAAACAAATCTATGGGAGTTATCTGTCCTATTACTCCCTAAAAAAGCTGCCCCGCTGGAAAACTAGAACCAGACACTTCCAGAAATCACTGAACAATTAATTCTTGGCCCTTTTCTATCCATCATCATCAGACTTTATTCTTTCAACTCCAAGATTATAAATGCTGAGTTACTTCAGGCTGTCTGAGCACTGATTTGGGTTTCAAATGAGAGCTGTCACGGCTGAAAGCTTAGAGCTCTGCTTGCTTGGCAACACCGCACTCTTATTTTCAGAATTATGTTGTCAGAGCTGTTTACAGTCCAGAGCAAATTACTGACTTCGAGAGGTGCAAATCCACCCACTGCTCCAGAAAGCGATTTCACACACCTGGAAATAAACACTATTACTTCAGATTTATTCTGTGCTGAACAACAATCATTTGGCCCAATGAAAAGTAAAAAAAGCAGGATGCTGAAGCTATGCCAGCAGCAGCAGCACTGACAGAAATACACAGGGAAAATAACACTTCAAAGCTGCTCAGCTGCCTTTGGCTCTGCTATTCCATGCAAATAACTATGAGTTTTCCCTTTACTTTAGGTGCTGTCATTTATCATCTTTATCTGCTATATTGCATCTCTAGCAGCTTCTTTCATGATGGCACCCCTCCTAGAGTTTCTGCTGGCACTGTTTCTTTTTTTTGCCTACGCCTCCAAGCTTAATGAGAAGTTTAAAGGAGTCCACTGGCCTTTGGCGGTAAGTGAGATGTGCAACAGAAACCTTCAGATTTAATTGTGCAGTGTGAGGGCAGTGAAGGGGGCTGGGCAGGAGTTCAGGGTCACTGTAACAGCTTTACTGCCCTGCCAGAAACTTGTCTGTGCTGCCTCTGCTTCAGAAGGTCCCGGAGCACACTGAACTATGCTCTGCTCTGCACTGCAGCTTTTTGGGGGCTGACACGAAGCATAGCTTTATCAAAGCACAGAATGTATGCCCAATTCCAGGCAAATGGCTTAGGGCCAGTCAGCCCAAGTCTGACTGCGGAGGGCTCCTTATTGTCACCTTTGCAGAGGGGGAAACAGATGTGCTGTTGAAACGGGCAGACTTTATCAGGCTGTGATCAAATTCTCAGGTAGAGTTACACCCACAGACAAACTGAGCTGCTCTGGCAAGGGGCAGCTGTAGCCAGTTCATGCGCACACAAGAGCCCGGTGGCTGCTGGAGCAGTGCTGGGGCTGCAGGAGAGTCCTGGCCACTGGATGTCCCTGCAGCCTCAAATATCACTGCAAAGGGAGCAGCTGCTTTGCAGTACAAATATTTAAAAAAACCCCGCTATCTTATCAATCTGGATTCTCTTTTGGTACCATCAGTAGTTCATTGCAGTGAGGTTTGAATTAGAGCTCTCAGTGTATAAAAATAACTTCAGCAAGGCCACTGGGAGATAAAACAGTATCAGTGACTTTGGCTGCGACTGTGCTCAGCTCTCAGCTGGTAATCTCAGTTCCATCATTTTCCCATTTTCTACATGCATCTGGTTCCAGGACTGAGACAAAAAAGGCACTTGTGTGTTTATTATGGCCATTACCGTAACATACTGCAGGCACAGAATGTAGAAAACTGACCTTGTCCTGACTTCAGAGGAGTCAGGTTTCTTACAGGATTTGTGCTTGGAGACAGGATCTTACTCCTCCATCTGTTCTGGAAAGGCAGAAGAGCTAATTGAGAACAGAGCTGAGGGTACCATTATTGCAGCCCCCATGGTTTGCAGGTGCGTTGGGAGGACAGCTCTGGGTTTATAGTTCACTGCAGAGACATCCCTGCTGGTGTGACAGGGCACAGCCCAGCAGGACATACCCCAGGGATCACACCAGGCACCCGCCCCTGGGGCAGGCTGGTGCAGCTGGCAGTGCACATAGGAAGTATAAATCCTTCCAGCACTAAACAAGTGTTTGGTTCCTGAAAGAGGCATTGCACAGACAAATCTCCCTGGAGATCAGCACACTGCCCTGCATCCACAGAGAGACGGGCACCCCTTCCCATGGGAGCTCAGACCTCCTGAGCCTCGGGTGCCACAGGAGTTCTCAGCACTCAAACTTGAGGTTTTTAAGGCATTCCAAACGATTTTTCCATTAAAACCCTTGCTGTGCTTCAAGGCAAATGCCCCACACAGCCCTTCCCAGGCTGAAGGAAGGTCTGCCTGACACAGGCAGGGTAGAAGCAAGATTTGTCCCAGCTTTATGCCAGGGTGGAAGCAGGATTTATCCCCATGGTTAAGAGCAGAAGTTTATGCCAAGGTTCAGGTCTTCTCTTATTTAGAAATACTTCAGAGATGAGCAGTTCCTCCTCTACAGCAAACCAGGCTGTGGTCACACACTAGCAAGGCCACTGATGCAGCAACAGAGGAGCTGAGTGTTCGTTTCCAGAGTGGTTTTTAGAGGAAATCCTTGACCAGTCTGAGAATGCACCGTTGCTTCTCCCACAGGATTTCTTGCGCTGCGTCACCGCTGCCATTATTTACTTTGCCATTTCAATTGCTGCTGTCTCAAAATACAGCGATGGAGCATCTAAAGCAGCAGGGGTGAGTAGGCATGAGCTTTCCACCTACGTGTTGTGGTGAACTGAGTATGGATGTACTTGAGAAACAGTTCAAATACGACCCCACTGCAAGTCATGGACATTTCTTCAATTAACTGAGAATTAATTTGCCTAAAGCAAAGAAGAAATCGTCCCTTATTCAGAAAAATATGTCTTGAACCAATGAATAGTTTTTTCACCCTAACAGAGCTGCTCAGTGTTAACTGTGCCCTTAGGGAAGGCACCTATTCTGTTTTTTTTAATTTTACTAGCTGCTCCTGCATGGAGTGTCAAGATCCTTGAAGGGAGGGAACAATAATAATAATGATGATGATAAAAAAGAGAACTCAAACCTGTAACTGCTAAGGCCAGTCTAAATTAAGTAATTTCAACCTCCTTCCTCTCCTGTGTAGTTTTACTTACATGAGGTGAAACAAGAGCAGTGTCATTTTACCCTCCCATACAAGGACTGCCCAGGAGAGAGCCTTCACCCCTCAGCATTTTGTGGTCAGAAATACAATACAGCCACTGCATCTGCAACTTGACTCTAAGCATCAATAATGTATGCAACATAAATAAAATTTGCATAACAGTTTTTTAAGCTTGGGAAGACCAATGCCCATTGATGTCAACCAGCGGCCCTTCCCAAACCACCCCACAATGCAAACCCAAACCTTGTTTAATCTTTGTCCCTGCAGTGAGACTTGGAGCAATGGGGTGTGTTCAGCCCAGCCTCCCAGAGCAGCACCCAGCCTTGTGCTTGGCACAGCTCTGCTGCTCTGACACTGGACAGGGAACTCCAGAATCATTTTAATCTGTCTAGTTCATTCTGCAATAGCCACATCTCCTTGCAAACAAGTGGAAAATCATTTCCACCCCAAGAAAGGGAGGTGATTTCTTGGTGCAGAGGTGCCCTGGACAGTGGAGGTGCAGGAGGTGCTGATGCCCAGAACATGCCCAGAGTCCGAGAGGCCTGCAGCAGCCTGGGGGGAGGATAAGGACTCACCTGGTCACTTCTAAGGCTCCCAGATCAGCTGTAATTCAATTGATACCAATGTGTCACAGCCATTTCCCTTCCCTGCCTTTTTGGAAAGGGACAGGTAAAAAAAACCCCATGGAGTTTTTCCTGTGTGGGTTTGGTTGGGTTTGGTTTGTCCGTGACAGACAGGAGCTGTTGGTAAGGAAAGCAATATTTTGCCCTTTCAGGTGTTTGGGTTTGCAGCCACCATTGTGTTTGCCATTGATTTCTACATAACCTTCAATGACCTGGTGACTTTCCTCAAGCAAGGCAGCTCCGATTCCCCAGAGGGGCGCAAGACAGAAGGTGGGTAACATTGCCTGCTTGTTCCACGAGCTGCAGTCTGAGATTTCCCTCTCCATTTCACCCTTTGTAGGGAGCAAGAGCTCTTGTCAGTAAGAGCAGTTTCTATTCTTTGGTTTGTCTGCCGCAGCTCTGCTCAGTTAGGAAGCTGCAAATGGAATTCCAGTGATTTATGAAGATAACCTGCAAGCAGGAATGTGAAGTTTCTCAGAGTTTCACATCTAACTTTGAAAAGCCCCAAATCCAATTATAGAAATCACCATGCAGCACAGATTCACTTTCCCTATTGAAATGTCTTGCTGTAGAAACAAGCAAACTTCTACCTTTTTTTTTATTTGGTAACTTATAATTAACATCCATTAATCCACAGCCTTTTATGTCCAAATAGCGCTTTTCTCTTTATCATTTCCTTATCATGATTGCCCCTTATGATCAGCTTTGACCATCTGTGGTCAAATGACCTTGCAGTCCAAGGGTCAAACAGCATAAAATTAACAAGGTTATTATCAATTTTTTTTTTTCTATTACAGTCTGCTTCAGTTCAGACAGATCCACTTAGAAAAAGATAAAAAGAAGGTGTTGGGTGTTTAAAGCCAGTTCAAGTCAGGACAGGGCTAGTTGCTTTGCAGTTTCCAGGAGCCCAAATCAGGCATCATGTCCCTGATGCACCCACATGGATTAAAAGGACTGCTCCACACTGAAAAAAAAACAAACAAAAAATATCCCAAACCCCCCAGAACAGCCCATTTAAAACCCCCAGAACACCAAACACCCAAGTGTGTATAGCATCCTAGGAGGTGAACAGCAGCACTGACAGCCTCTTCTGGGGATTTTAGCAGACTGTTAAGTGTTTTTCAAGCTTTTGGCTGAAAAGAGAGACAAAGGAAAAAAGGAATTAAAGGAACAGGAAACAGACTGTAAAAGCTAAAAACTTAACTGCCCCCAGAAGATGATCAGGTGGCAAGAGTATAGAATTAGGATACAGATTGGATCTAATTCCCCTGGAGATGGAGACACAAATACATAAACTCACAGAAGTGCAGTCACACAGCTTCGTGTTGGTGTTTGTGACTGCAAGGAGGGTTCAGCCCTGCAGCCCAAACTTGTGTTCACACAGGGGCTCTCAAGTGCTGAGGCCAGAAGGATGGAGCTCTGTGGGCCTGGGGGGATTTTTCAGCATCTCAGAGCTTCTGGCTCTCAGAGATGCTGAGCTGCGGAGCACACAGCAGTGCTCAGAGCAGCAAGGATGCCAGCAGGGCCTCTCAGCAGCATCTCCCAACTCCTGCAAACACCATTCCAGGTCCCATCACCTCAGCAAGAACTCTAATTTCACAAATTGTTCATTCCCAGCCCTGCTGTGTCCTTTGAAGCACGCCCTGCCAGAGCAGCTGCTCTCAGCCACAGCTGGGAGGGATTTCCCGTTTGCATTTTCACTGTTGTTCCTTGTTTCACCCCTCAGATGAGGACTCTGACTCCGACTCAGACTGAAGAACCAATCACCAACAAAGCATGAAGGGAAGATGATAAAGCACTTTCCTCTTTGCTGAATGCACTGCCATTTGAAATATCCCCTCATTTCAGCCCCTTTCCACCTCACTGTTTATGGAATCACCAGAGCACAGACAGGGCAGTAATGTGGAAAAGGAGACTATTCCCAGTGCCATTAAACACTCCTTGACAGCTACAGATCCTACAGTAGTTCTGTCCAAACAACACAGCTCAATTCTCTGTTGCCCCTCTGCACTCAGCACATCCATGTCCTGAGTAAATGGGAACAGCATCTTTAACATTTACAGCTTTTAAGCTGCTTTCGTAATTTCAAACCTTTAACACTTAGAGCTTTTATACTTCTTGATGTGCCAAAGAAGAGAGGTTTGGATGCCTCTGTATTTTTCTTGATTAACAGTATTTTTATCCAAAGTCTGAATACTCCCAAGCACTGAAGGCATGGATCACAGTTAACACGACGGTTTCAATACCTTTACTTCTCCTCTCTATCTGTGACAAGGAAAAGTGATCACTGGAAATCTGCAGCAAGAGCAAACCTCCAAGGATAATGGTGCTGCAGGGCAGCTGCCTCATCAAACATTCAGTATCCCTCGTTTTAAGGTGCTTGGGTGGAGTCACATCCCCTCTGCTGCAATTTCACCACAGGATGGGCTGGGACAGGTGAGGCAGCTCTGGGCAGCCCTGTCCTGTTTTTGTGGAAGCCCCTGTGAGAGTTTGCACAGCCGGGGAGGGCAGACCTGGCCCTTGGCTCCCAGCAGGAGCTGCAGGTCCCTGTGCCCCAGGCACTGGTGCCTGATGTCCTGCTCTGTGCTGAGGCCACTGGTGCTGCCCTGACAACAGCGCTGGACTTGTGCCACTGGCCGCTGCTGCTGCCACACTGAGCGTGCCCGGGCCCCAGGAGGGCAGTGCCACCTCCTCACTGTGCAAGGCCAAGAAACCAACCCCAAACCACAGAGTGGCTGCAGTGAATTCATCTCCCCAGCCCCCTTTTTTCAGTGCCAGTGGGTGAGGTGGGTTGGGTTGGTTTCTCACCCCTGGAAGGATGTGATTTATCTTGTGGTGTTGGTGTTCCAGGGGAAAAACCCTCTGAATTTACGAGCTGTTTTCACAGGTAGCACAACCTACCTTGGAATAGCTGTGTCCATTTATAAACACTTGGCAATGCTTGGGAAGAGCGTGGCATGCTCCTCACAGATGTCATCAGACAGGTCTGTTGCAAAGAAACCTGCATGGATTTTTTAAAAAGGAATGCAGTACCAGAACAGGTGTGATTAAAATGAGAGCAGATGGTACTAACAGAGTAAGCGTTAAAAGGGATAAAACTATAAAGGCAGATTTCCTTTGGAATAAAATCAGCACCTGGGTTCCAGTTCTCTGTGGCAGCTGCCAGCTGGACGGGGGAGCTGGCAGTGAGCAGGGGGTGCTGGTCAGGCCGGGACTTGTCCAGCAGGCAGCTCCTACATCTGCTTCCTGATCACTGACAGAGTAAATACAAAACAAGTGGTTGCTTCTAAATGTGACAGATAATCTTTGATTTATGGGAAATATCTCTTTGGACCTTTTCCTTACAAAATCCTGTGTTTCTTTCTCTTGTCATATTTTACTGGCACACACTGTGATATTCAGGGGACCTGGGCTCATTTTTATACTCATTTTGTATTTTTTTTTTTTAAGTAATAAATGTACTGCATGTCACAGCTGGAGACATGGTTAATATTTAGAAACCATGCTGGATTAAACCTCTTTTAATAGAAGTGTTTGGTGTCTTTACTTGAAGATTTGATTTGTTGCTTTGCCTCTGCCCAGCACAAGGGACGGGGGCTTAAGGAATCCTAAGTAGGTGCTGGGGAAAGGGCACAGCTCAGGCTAGCCCTGGGGACCAGCCACGGGACAAACCTCTTCCTTAGGGCATGAAATGAAAAAATTTAACCAAGAATTACTAAATATTGAGTAGACATTAGGGATGCAGTGCTCTCTCTTGGCAACCAGTAATCCTGTAAAAAACAAAAACCCCTTCGAGTTCACACTTCACACCCCCCAAAATATACTGAGGTTTTCTGGTCATTTTTTCCATGCTGGATTAAAGTAAACAGCAAACAAAATGTTCATTAGTTGCTTCAGGACTGCTTTAGCAGCCTGCCCAGAGAATTTCATTACTGGCTTTTAAGTACTTGATAACTTCATTTATTTCAAAGCCATTTGCTCCCAGGGTCAAGCACTTCTATAAGATTCCAGCCTTTTATTTAAAAAAAATCTGTTCCTGTGACTGAAAAAACCCACAGTTTTGTATTGTAGGAATATAATTTCAGAAAATTAGATTTAAAATAATTACTTCAAAGCCAATTTGGATTAGGGTGGAGGGGGCTGACTCAATCTTCTGCCCATATTCTGCCACAAATACTGCACCAAGCTCAGGGCCTGGGGCACATGGAGGAAAAGTCAGCTTGGCTTTTTCGGTTTTTTTGTTGTTAGTTTGTTTTTCCTCAACTGACAACATCAAAAGGGTGCTGGGAGCACTGGTTTCTCTGCAATTCAGGTTTCAGGAGACAAACACAACACTGCACCTGCAGTGTGGAGCCCTTAATTAAGTCCCGATTTCAGTGGCCTGGTCAGACACCTCTTTCCATCCCAATCACTCATGTCCTGTGGAGGAGCTGCTTCCAAAACCCCCCGAGCCCAATCCCTGCCCTCATTGCAGCTCCAGCACAGCCACTGCCACCTGGGGTTCCTGGGCCTGCCTGAGAAGGAGTTTCCAAACCCAAGTGTGGACAAATCCATGAAGAACCAATGCCAGAAGTTCCATGACCTCAAAGCCACGGACAGGAAGGGAAAGTTGCACCTCAGGTGCGTTCACACAGCTCTCACCTGCCTGAAGGGCTCTCTCCCTCCTACCAAGCTTTCACATTTGTCTGTGGACTCATTCAGACTTGTGCAGTGATTTCTGGACAGGTGACACTAAGGAATTCAAAAACCTTTCCAAGGAATTCAAAAGACCTTTCCAAGGAATTCAAACACCTTTCCAAGGAATTCAAATACCTTTCTGTAAAGGGTTAAAGTTCGTTCATTTGGGCAGAAGCACCAAAAATGTAGTGGTTTCACAATTGCCGAATCTGTTTTGTTAAATGTAGTGTAGTGGTCTATCTTCCCACTGTGGAATAGGATTAGAGGAAAGGCAAAACAGGCTCAACTTAAAGATAGAAACAGTTATAGATTTATTAACACACACTAAAGGGCAAACAAAAAAACCATGAAACATTTTTAAAAGCACTCCCTTCCCCACTACCAACAGTTTACTTTTCCACAAAACAATGTATAAAGGGACAAAACATCAGAACTCTTAAGTCAGTACCACTTATAAAATAGTCTTTCATTCTCTTTGAGAGAGACAAGTCCCTCCTGATTCTTCTGGTAACTTTCCACAAGAGACACAGTCTGTTTGTGGCTTCCAGCTCNGGTCTGTTGGGGTGGGTTTGGCCCAGCCTGGGCTCGGTGCTGCTCTCTGGGGACCCGGGGCAGGCATGGGGCAGGATTTAGGATTGGCTGGATGTTTGCAGCCTTAGCTCCCCTTCTTTGCCGGTGTCTGCCGGGCTCGGGGACCCAGCTCGGCTCTGGCCAGGGCCAGCCCCATCCCGGCAGCCCCATCCCAGCCCCAGGCGCAGCGGGGCCTGAGCCGGGCCCCACTGCTCCCCCCCCTCGATGTTATCTCATGCCAGGCCCGCAGCAAAAGAGAGCTTTCCCAAAATCCCACCTGTATTTAACCCCTGTGTCCCTAAGGTATACACTTGTATCCAATTGGTCAACCTGGCTGTCAGTTCTACAGCAGATCATGAACTGGTTTTTACCATTCATGCCAAACCAATACACTTTCCAAGCAGCTTTTAAAGATTCTGACTGAAGTAAGAGGCTCTCTTGTCCTTTGAACACTCTGTCCATTACTCCACCTAACTGCTTTTCACAGCTGTTCGAAGTTCCTCAAGTCTTCAATTTCCCTCTGAGTCACTTCCAGGGTACCAAGGAAGAGCAGAGCGTCTCAGCTGCTGGAGAACAGCTTGGAGTGCTGGAAAGCAGAACACAACTGGATGCTCTGGTCAGCAAGCACATGGTTCCACTCGTCCTTCTGCTAGGGGTGTTTACTGGGTGCAGTTCTGACCAGAAATATCATTGCATGGCTTCCCTCCAGGTTTGCACTGGGGTGCAAACTGCCCTGAAGGGAAAATGCCACATGTGGCAGCACCAGCACAGCAGCCCCACGTGGCCATCCTTTAATCCTCTGAGAGGATGTATCAAGCAGAAGAAATTTAGGTAAGCACTGAGAATGTGAATCTTGTTACAAGATGCTTGAGGCCAACCTCTTTGCAAGGAGTATTGGCTTAGAAGTCAGGATCTTTAAAAAGTCAGGAATAAATAAACAGGAATGCATCAAAAAATCCACACTGCGACACAGATAAGTCACCCTAGGACACTCCCTTACTGGAAGAATTCAGTGTTCAGTGCTTTGTAAACCTTCCAGGTCAGAAAGTAAAACAGTGCTACCCAGAAAATATAAGTGTGGTTTTGTTTGTGGCTTTGGAGGGGACGAGTTTGGGTGGAGGTTTTTTGGTTTGGGGTTGTTAG
>WBMY01002189.1:65414-103765 GCA_013397315.1 Donacobius atricapilla | reverse complement strand
TTTGTTTGTTTGGGTTTTTTTGGTTGGTTGGTTGGATTTTTTTGGTTTGGTTTTTTGTTGCTATTGCCTTTGTGGGGTTTTTTGGTTGGTTGTTTTTTTTTTTTTAATAAGTCAATTTTTAAATTATTTCAGTGGACAGGAAAATACTGATTCCAACATTAATTTTCACCAGGAAATACTTGTCCTTTTCTTTTATGGATTTTGGACACAGCCCCATCATATTTTGTTAGCCTGATCCATGAATAAATTAATTACAGTCTTTCTGGGAGACTGAAGGAAGAGCCAGTATCTAAAAGTTAGACAAAATAGGGTTTTTTTTATAAATTTGACATTTGATGGAGCTTCTCCTGACCCAGGAGCACCACGGACAATGCCACACCTGGGAAATGCCACAGTGCTGCTGACAGCCCCACACAGGCAAAATGAAGCGACCTCTGGCTCCCTCGGGGAATCCTTCCCTTGGGGCCACCACCTGTGCCCCCCTCCCCACAGGCCCCTGATCCCTCCCCAGGGTTCTGAGTGCAGCATCCACATTCCCAAATCTCTTCACAAACTCACCCATCCCTCCGTGCCTTTCCACAGTTCTCACCTGTATTGACTCAGTGCTTCCACCTCGTGCCTAAAGCTCCTGGAAACCAAAATTCCCACCAGCATCCCTTGCACCCTCCAGCCCATGAGGCGGCAGAGTATTACCCACCCCCTGGGGCATTTCAGCCCCCAAATCCCTTTCCAGTCCCGAATAGGCAGCTGCAGACCCCAGGATGGAGCGCTGCAGCCCTGGCAGTGCACCAGAACCACTCCAGGAGCAAGTCCAGGACAAGCACGTGAGCGGCAGAGCAGTTCCACCTCCTCCCTGCTCCACTGCCCTCTCCCCAAGGCTGCTCCCGTGGTTTCCCATTGACTCCTGCCCCAGCAGCGTCCCAGGACGGCCCCAGCCAGGGCTGCCTTGCTGAGCATCTCACCCCCACACTGTCCCACACACAAAGGGCATTTTGCAGCTGCCGGGCTCGGTTATGAACCCAGGAACGCCCCCAGAGCTGCACTGAGGGGTTCTGCTGCCTCGGGGGGTAGTTTCACCCCAGCAGCCCCAGCCCCACACAGGGTTTGCTCTCCCGGTGAGACAAGGCAGAGAATGGGGAGGGGAAAAGGGAGAAAACTCCCGTGTTGAGATAACGACAATTTAATAGGGAAAGCGAAAGCAGTGCACACAAGCAAAGCAAAACAAGGAATTAATTCCCCTGGGCAGGCAGGTGTTCAGCACCTCCAGGACAGCAGGGCCACATCCCCTGAAGGGTGGCTTGGGAAGACAAACAGCACCACTCCAAACATGCCCCCTCCGTCCTTCTTCCCCCTTCACATACTGATGCCATGAAGTGTGGGACACCCCTGTGGCCAGCTGGGGTCCCCTGTCCTGGCTGTGCCCCCCCAGCCCCTCCCCAGCGCGGCAGCAAGGGGCAGGCACCAAGAACAAAATCATCCCTGAATTACCAACACACATCCAAAACAGCCCCACGCCAGCCAATGGGAAGAAAACTACCCCAGCCCAAGCCACATTTACAAATGAAGACACTGTTTTAGTACTTTAATATGTCCATTTATTAAACAGGAAGTCCTTCACAAATGACTCCGTACTATATTGATTGGGCTAACTGTTAGAAAACTACCATTTCTCCTACATACAAAAATACAGACTTTTACCACTATGAAGAATGATCAGAAGAGTACCGTGAAAACCCAGAGAGCTCAAATCTTCCAATACCAGAAAGAAAAGACAGAAAGACCACTAAATTAAAAAAAAAAATTTACAAAAAGTACTGTGCCCATATACAAAAGACTGGAAAAGCAAAATGACACTTAAAACTGATAAATACACCATTAAATTATGCTGCAACAGCATGGATTTTAAAATCAAGACTGCTTTGTGTATTTGCAAGACTTTGCAATTCTTCAGCTTGGTTTTTGATTAGCACAGACACCAACAGAAAGAACACAACAACTGAGAGACGGTTACTGGTGTAGAAACAAGCTGCAGGTCGTGTTTCCTTGTGGAGTACCTTGCCTTTGAGCTTTCCCAGGACACCTTTCGCAGCCGAAGCTGGCAGCTGCTACCGTGCCAGCAGTGAGCTCCGGCTGAGGGCACGGCAGGAAGCTGCTCCCACCTGGAGGCACCACCCTGGAGCAGGAGCAGCAGCTACAGCCCCGGCTCGGGGCTCTGCCGGAATGCCGGAGCTCAGCGGAACAAGAAATCCTCCAGGGCTGCGGATCATCTCCAGGGAAATGTGCTGCCTGCTGAAACTCTCCGGGCCTGCAGCAGCATCAGCTCCCAGGGGAGCCCTGGCCTGCAATCCTGGGCGAGGGGGCAGCGCCCAGGGCAGGGCAGGACAGCGGGAGCTGCCCCCCACACCGCGGGCACCCAGGGCTCTCCTGGACAGAACGCTGCAGGTTTTGTTCCAAAAGCAAAGTACCAAGGGTATTGCACAGCAGACTTGTGCTCATGATAAAAGGAAAATTGCATCCCCTTTGCTCAGCCTGAATGGAATTCGAACCTGGTATTTCCATAATACCTCTGAGCTGTTTGCAATTAGAAACCTGTCAATACAGCACCTGTAACCCAGAGGGATAAAGTCTTTCGGTCAGGCATGGATGCTCCCTCCTCAGAAGCTGTAAGTCATGAATTATGAGCTAGAACTGGAATGTTTGGCTTGGGCTGCAGAGTCTGTCTAGAGGAGCCAGCGTCAGCCCTGAGAATACAGACACCCCACGCTGAGCATCCCTCCACAAGGCCCCAGGAAGGGAATCCGCAGCACCAGAAATGTGCTCGGGGCAGCTGAGGGCAGAGCAAAGGAGACGCAACCTGGGATTCCCAGGGGTCAGATTTGGTGCTCACAGGGAGGGAAGGCAGTGTCCACAGCAGCCATAAATCTGGTGTTGGTGGGAACAAAGCACAACAAGGCCAGAGCTGCATCAGTGACTCACATTACAAAAATAGTGTTTACTGGATTAATAAATTTACATCTCCATTCCTGTGAATGACAAGTGTTTGTACCACACATGGAAGGCACCCTAGGTGAAGCAGTTTTTCGGTATTTGTTTACAATTCTGTGAAAAGACATACAAAATGCCAACTTCCAAATCAAATTTGAGCATTATAATGAGAAATAAATACATACTTTACCATTTTATTGTGGGTTCCTGAACCCTTACAAACTTCAACATATACAAATAGTTTCAAAACGACGCTAACACAGAAGAGAGCAAGTCTAAACAGATATAATGATTAGCTAAGTCATTCGTCCTATTATGTCATAAATGTTGTGTCTAACGTATAGAAATCATTTGAAAATGCAATAAATTGGCCACAATATATAATTCAAAATATTTTCTTACTCCAGGACTGTGATGTATGAGTTAAAGCTGGATGAGCTGTAGTGCTAAGACACTCTCCCTCCACAAGATCCGACAATAGAAAATGGTAAACATTCAAGATTAAAGTAGAAACAGTAGAAAAATGAAGGTAGCAATTGTCGTAATAAAAGGGTGCTAGCCAGGACCACTTTAACCTGCAGACATCAGGATAGCTGGAACTCACTAAAAATATTTAGACAACACTACTTTTGGGATTAAAAGTGTACCAAAAGTGATAAATCAGCCTAGTTAAGAGAGGATGTTTTCTTTCAGACACAAGAAGGTTTTAATTAAATATGTCTATTGAGACATTTGTCCGAAGCAAAACAATACAATACCCTGACATTTCCTGTGCTCTAGACAACAGCCTGTGACAGTCAGGAGAGGCAGATGCTCATATTCCATTCTGTTACTCACATCCAGATGTTATTAAAATAGCTGCAGGGACCAGCCCCAATCAAAAAATAAGAACCCACCCCCCCAGATACTCTGTAAAACAATCTGGCTATTGCCTTTTAAATCCTCCTATGTCCTCATTCTGAAGCCATGAAGAAAGTTCCTATATCCTTCCATAAATGCTAACTGGCTTTTTAAAGTTTTCCCCATGAAGTCCACGGGATACAGATAAAACCTTCATAGTAAACACAAAGCTCTATGTTATAAATATGTCAATTAAGGTAACTATGTATACTGTATATAAAATTAAATATCTTCTGTTTGCCAAGTATAATTTAAAAAGGAATATCTGTGGCTAGTTATAAAAAAATATTTATTAACCCATAGAGATTAAAAGGCAATTTCACTAACTTGTCCATCCAGCACATATGAAAGAGCTGCACTGGAATTCTGGATAGGTTACTTTATCTAATCACATTCCTATGATAAATAGACAACTTTCATTTCTGGGTGTATATAAGAACACTTCTGAAAGCTGCATACCCCAAAAGAAAATTACATTGTGTTGTATACTCTAAATTAAAGGCTACCAGAAATCACAGTGTAAGCAGATTTTTTTCAAAGATTATTTTTAGCATACAAATGGTTAAATTATAGAAAGATTTTTTAAATACAACACAAAAAAAGAGACCAAAACAAGGGAACCCTTTCAGGTTGGACAGCACCACTCTGACTTGGTCAAGCAAATCTATCAAGTGGCCAAGTGGCTGACAGGGAAAATAATATACCAGGAAAACCCTCTAAAATGTCATTCAGAGATGTCCTGAGTATTTGTATAAATTCATTTTAACCAACTCCCTCTGTCAAAATAAAGAGAGGAACACGGCATAATTTCTACAAAGTATTTTCACACATTCCGTGCATTTTTGTACTGATTTCAGGATTATTCTAAGATGCTTTTGTTGCCATTAAAACTCGCACACAGGACACCTCTATCTGCACAGTAATTCTGAGCTCTGCTGGCCCTCCAGACAATGAACAGTCCATTATTTCATGCTACAAATAACACGAGCCCAGTGCCTGAATTTCAGAAGTGCCAGATGTTGGCTTTACTCCTTCCCGTGGGACTGAGCAGGGACCAGCCTGGATCCCCCTCTGGAGGCTGAGCCTGGACAGTCCCAGCCCTTTCCCAGCCCCCCTGAGGTCACCAGGACCGCTGGGTTCTTACTGTTCATGTCTCACTTTGAAAGCACTGGATTGTCAAGCGTCCTTCTCACATCTCCAGTTCCTTATCAGACTGTGCCTTTTTATTATCCTGATGCCTGCTGAAGATTTTTGTCTCCAGAGCTTTCACGACAGGAACTGTTCTTCATGCTCCTCTCCATGACAAAGCTGTTCAGTATCCCAGCTGAGCAGGAGAGAGGTATTATTTCCTACATTATATGAAATGCTATTAATTTTGGTTTCATTTTTTAATTATGCCCTAAAACCATTATTCTTGCTTATTTTAGATTTTTGGTGAGTTTTTTTTCCCTTATGAAAAAAATCAAGTAGAAATGATTACGAAGTTGACATGAGACAAGAAAATAAGATACAGAAAGAGGCCTAAGGAAAAGGGAGGAAGAAAGGATTGCATTAATAAAGCCACAGATTAGGTAAGCATTTGCTGTGCCTGTACACCCTCAAAACAGCAGAGAGGGGACAAATACCAAATTCATTCAGGGACCTTAAAGCTCACGAAAAGCTGGTGGTTGGCTGCCCCAGAACAGTCCAGCGCAGCCTGCAGCAGACGCCCTCTGTGCTGTGTGCACAGCACTTCCTGAAGCACTGATTCTGCCCTGGTGGGAGGGCACAATCAGCACATGGGACAGAATAATTCACGGAGGGAAAATAAACTACTGCCTTAGGGAAGAGTGGGAACCTTCCCCTCCCTCTTTCAAGGAGCAGCAATGAAATACAGAGAGGTGAAACGATGCCAGGGCGTGCCATGAGATGCAGAGTGACAAATACACCTAGGAAGTGTTTGCCACAACACGTAACAAAGCCAATAAAGGAGCAACACACGCTGCTTCTCTCCTGAAATCCCGTGGAAAAGACACCTTAAAACTGAAAGATGAGGAGCTGCTGCCAAGGCACAGATCTTTGCTGCTGCTCTGCTCCTGAATCCAGCGAGCATCACAGACTGACATCTCAGGTCTCTGGAGCCAGTGCCTGTCTCTCTCAGAAGGCACAGGGAGATCACTTGTGACTCCTACCAGGAATCTCACACCAGCACCAGCTTTACACAGTCCCATGGGAAAGAACACCCAGCCCAGCCTCCTAAGCCATCAGGAAAGGGAAGAGCACCACGGCTGAAATAAAGGGGTGTTGGACACATTCTGATCTTCCTGGCACTGCAGCTGACAATTCACAGCCCAACAAACAAGGCTTACCAAGAATGAAATATTAAAGCATTTGATCCATGAGGCACAAATACGCCAAATGAAAGGAACAGGCGAAGAGGAAGAAGGAACTGGCTTTACTCAGCCACAGAGGCGAGTTCCTCTGTGGCTTTAGGAGCTCCTGCTGGGGCCGTTTGCACAGCACAGGGACGTGGCACAAACCTCAGCTGAGGCTGACAAACCTGAGCAGGAGAGGCAGCCTCTGCCAGCTCTGAGTAGCAGCTCCCATGCTGCGGCTGCGGTCGGAGCTTACTGCTTAACATGCTGATGTCTGTGCACAGGCTGCAGAATTCAGTCACTTCTACACCCAGAAATACACAAAGATTCCACGTCTAAGGGCTCTCTTTGACCAAAGGGGACTCATCCAAACCATTACTGTTTCAAGCATCCTGTTCCTACCAAGTTCAGCTGTTTGCTTTAATTTAGTTCTATTTGCAGTGGGGTTTGAGTCCCTTTATGGAGCTAAACAGCACCCTTACGGAATAAAAGAAATTATCCCTACGTGATAGTAATGACAAGCAAGATTAACTGGCTGAAAGAAGTAATTTAATGTCACTTTGCTAAGCAAGTTTAAAGAAAAAATTTAACTTTCTACCCTCTTTTCTTCCTTATGAGCTTTTTTGTGTGACTGCAGTTTAGATAGTAGTCTTTAAAAAGTACCTCTCCAATACACTGTGTAAAATTAACTCAGGGAGAATGAACCATGTACACATCAAATGATCTTAATATTTCAGATGCAGTTGTCTCTCACAGCTACTTTATTTCCCTTCTATATAATCCAAATAGTAAATAGTGTCTCTGCAGAGCAGTAAGTGCTTACGATTTTTTAGAAAGTATACACTGTACAATCCTAAAATCATCTTTGGTCCCAAAAATAAGGATTTTTTTACATTTGCTTTTGTTTCACAAAGTGAATCAGATAGTGTTTTTAAAATTACTGTTCTCTTTTGGATTCCACCCTGAGAGCTGTGCTAGGCTCAGGGCATGATGTGAGCAATAAATACTGGCATTCCCAGCTGGAGGAATCTCACTCCTCCTGCAGCAGCCCCGGGGCCATTCCAGCACCACTGCCCCAGGATCCCAGGGCAGGTGTGAGTGCCCCACTCCGCTCCTGCCACTGCAGCTCAGCGGGGGCTGGGACCTCACTCCAGAAAAACCCCGAGTTACCCTTTTCCTAGGCCAGGAAAGGTGTAGGGGGTTGAAAGGTCCCAAATTCATGAACCCAGAGAGGCACAAGAGCTCCCAGAGCTCTGCCCCAATCACAGTGAGCTCAGGGAGCACACGGGAGGATCTGGGAATGCTCCTTCAGCCCTGGCCAGTGACAGAACACTCTCCTGACAAAATCGCTGTGTGACACCATCCTGTTCCCTGATTTCAGATGGCAGCTTCACTCTAAAAGCATCGATCTTCTGGAGAACTGTATTTTGTATTTCAATAGGTGGGTTTGGCTTGATTTTGGTGTGGGATGTTTGGAGTTTTTTTTTTGGTTTTGTCTGGTTTGGGTTTGCTTGGGGTTTTTTACAATCTTTATACAAACTGCTTTGATGGCAGTTTACAATTCCAGACTAGGTATGCTTGTGCTACTTTTAAAAAGTCTTTTAATAATTGACATTGCAAACTCTGCCAGTCCTGGACAGCGCTGGCCAACAGCAGTTCTGGCAATAAGAAATTGTTACTTCTTACCACCCTGGTCATGGAACTGCCACGTACTGCTCAGGGAATGCACCCAGGGGAGACAGCCCCCTGTGGAACGTCTCTGTTCTAACCCAACACCAAGGGTTGGTTCAATCTTCTTTTAAACTGGTGTTCCCTTTGGCATTAAATCCAGAAAAGCACAATAAAATGTTACTGTAGGAACTGGTAAACCATCAATCACTAAGAAAATGCATTTTTTTCTTAACCTTGTCAGTAACTCTGAATTCTAATCTCCATCTTAGCCACTGAGGTCAAATGCACTGTAGATGTTAATACATTGAAAATGGAAAGGCATCAGCTTTGTCAGCTTTTTTTCACTCACCAAAATAATTCTCTGCTGCTCAATTTGAATACTGCAGCATTAGGTGCACACTTTCACTACCCCAGCTCCCTCCAGTATTATAAAAGCCCAGGCACTTCACCTGATCTCCTGTTTGGTGTAGCTTGGTTTTCATGGTTAAATAACTCATCCACAATACACTGCCCATTGTCCTTAAGGCTGCAGGTGCTGCACTCACCCTGAGCAGTGCAGCTCCAGCAGGACACAGAAACTCAGGCATACATGGCAAACAGTTCCACCAATTGCACAGATTTTCATTTTCCTCCAAAGAGGAGGAAAGGAGGATACCACTAAGGAGTTCAGCTCTAATCTCCTCCCACACACACTGTCTTCACACAGGCACACAAATGCCAAATAATGCACTACAGAGATAAAAACACCAAAGAAATGGAAAAATATCAAGACACGTCTTCCTAATAATATTGTGACATTGTCTAGCCAATTACTGCTGTCTTTGAGTTCTGAGTAGAGAAAATGTGATTCATTCACTGGAAGTACAAGGAAAAAAAAAACTTCAGCTAAGTAAAACTATTTCTAAACAAATCAATACAATCATATTATTTTCCAATTTGCTAAATTAATTTTCCAAAGAAACATAAGAAGAATAAATCTGCAGAAACACACGGTTAAAATAAAAATCAGGTTTACGTACTACCAATTTAGGTTTAATTTTAGAATAACAATCCTTCCAAAAAGAAATATTTACCTTTTATGAATCACAACATTGCAACCCGAGGAACACTTTAGAAGCACATAAATTTCTGCTAGCTCTTGCTTTCCCTAGACTTAGAAGGAAAGCAAGTTCTAGCAAAAACTTCTAGAAATGTTGAACCTTAAAAAAAAAAAAAAAAAAAAAGAAAAAAGGAGAAAAAAAGAAAAAGAAAGCCATGGCTGGAATGTAAGCCTACAGGATGACAACCCCTTCATTCTCTACTGTGCCCCTTAAGCCCCTTTTCCTCCACCCCATCTCCTACACATATTTATTTTCCCACTTTGGAATGAAAACTGGAATGCGTCTCAACACGAGCAGACAACCACCTAGTGACACTGAGCGCATGCCCATGGCCAGCAGCGACCAGCCCAGGCTCAGCCCAGTCCAGAGGGGCCAGTGGCCCTTTCCCAGCGCGCTGCAGCCACGGCAAGGCGTGGCACGGTCTCCAGCAGGCGGCAGGTGTGCAGAGGCTCAGGGCAGAGGGAGTGGGCGGCCAAACACACCCGGTTTGGGATGGACAGGCCCTGGTGGCTGGCACGGCCGTGGCTGAGTTATTGCTGAGTGCCCCTGGCTCCTTGGCACATCTGGGGGTTCCGTCTGCTCCGGGGATGTCCCTCCTCCCTCGCCCAGCCAGGGCAGGGCTCTCTGTCTCTGGGGCACATGAAGGAACCATGGATCTTCATAGACGGAAGGAAACTGCTGTGCAGTTAATCCAAAACAACGACATACTTCAGAACAGACATATATTACATATTCTATGAGCTATATAATATATGCACATGTATATGTGGAGGTTTTGAGGGGATCTTCCTTTTGAAGGACCAACATTTTCTGCCTCCATACAGCAGCTTCTGGCTCAATGCATCTCTGCACTCGCGCAGGGCTGGGCACCCTCCGCCACCCTCGGATCCACCTTCTCCTCCTTAAATAAAGCAAAACCCCTTATTCCATGAGGGAGCTGAGTGCGTTTTTCCCTTTCAGTCCCATCTGAGGGCGGCTCTCACGCGTCCAGGCGCTGGATCTCGGGGCGCTGCACCACCTCCCTGGACTCTGTCCGAGCGCGGACGTAGTCGCTGCTCTGCCGGCTGCTCTGCTGCCTGCTGCTCATCCGCCACTTCTTAACTGCTAAAAACGTGTTCACAGCGTACACTGCCATTGCCAGGAAACCAAACACCTACGAGGAGCAGAAAGAGTTGTCACAGACAAGTTTTGAAAACAAGAAGAAAAGAAAAATCCTCAGAAGTTCAGTTTCCTACATTATTTGCACTGACGAATCATCATGGCCTGGGAAATTATGTTTTTCTTCTCAATGAACTAGAGAATCTGCAAAAGTGGCTAAGATCAGTGATCTCAGAAAACAGTTCTCTGACTACCAACATGACAATTAAATCCTGCAGTGCAGCCCCAGTGGAAGACCCTGTAGTAAAAAGACCAGCTCTTCATCCAGAAGCTCCTTTCATTTATTCCTCAAGGTGCACACAAAAAAGTGACGAGTCCAGAGCACCAGCCTTGAGAAGCAGCTGCTTTGCAGTTTTTGCTCTATGCTTCTGCAGAACTCGTGTGATTTTAAAAACCAGGCTAAAAAGAAAATTTAAAAAAAAATAGTAAGTGGTCGCCAACTCACGCACAAAATTAATTTGTTCAAAGTGACCGTTCTAGATTTAAAACCCTGAGGTGCTACTGCACTCACTCCACAGAACAAAAAATCATCTGTACTGAGCAAGAAATCAGCAAATTATGTGTAAGCAGCTTCAGTTTCTTCTGACTTTCTGGCTCTATCTTTTCCATAGGCTTTCAACATAGAGCAGGATCATGTAAGGCACCAAAGAGAAAGGCAAGTTCAACTGTAAAGTGTTCTCTGCAAGTCATTTTTCTGCTGTTCTTGCCTCAGGCCTTCAGACAAAGCTCCAAGGATGTTAACACTCTTAAAATAAGAAGTGTCTCATAGCAAATTGTGAAAGTAGAAGTAAACTGTGATGGCAAAGGTAACAGGTGCATTCAATCAATGAGTAAAAGTTAATACAAGATAAGAGTCAGATATAAACAAGTTTAAATTCTTACCACAGCAGCAATTTCTGCTCCAGTTTTATGGTTTAAAGCAGCCAGTACTACAGAGGCAATGAAAAAGAAGAAAGTGCTGAGTCCAGTGTTGACCAGATCCTAGAAAAATAAATTCAGTAGCATTATTAAATGATGATTGTTTGCTTTATCAGAAGTGATGACGCAGAAGGCTGGAACAAGAAGGGCAGCAATGCTTTGCAGGTTCCTCTGCAGTTGCCCGTGTCCCACAGGAGCAGGAGGAGTGTGAGCTGCAGTCCCACAGCACCCAGAGCCCCTGCAGCCCTGGAACATCAGCCCTGCCAGCACAGGGACGGGCTCACCCTGCTCCACCCCAGCTGGGGCTGAGCCAGCCTGGCTGGCAGAACTGCTGAACCCCCACATCCCAGCAGAGCTCCTGCCCTGCCCACACACCAGCCACGAGCTCTCCTAACCGCTTCTTGAGGCCTGCGTTGAACAAAGCTGCATGTCCTGTGCCACTTCTGTGAGTTACAGCTGCCAGCAGTGTAAGAACAGAGATTTTTATCTATTTATTGCATAAAACTGATGTTTGGCTTTGCTCCAAGCAAAGAAAAACAACTGGCTACACAGAACTCCTGTCACATGGGCTGCACATGTCACTGGTGGGTCAGATGGTGATGCTGCCCTGTCTCACCTCAAACAGGGTCATTAACACGTCACTGGAACCAAAGGAAGAATTCTGAATGGCAGCTGTTTGCACAAACAATTACATCAATACAAGACTAACTGATCAGACTCGAGGGAAAAAATATTAAAGGGTGTAAACAATAGAAGAAATAAAGTCTAGATTCATTCAGGACAAGGTGTTCAGTGTGTTATTGGGACAGCTTTCACATCTGCCATGTCTGGACACTGTACTGTCTGCATGCTCCTGCTAAACTGGGGAACACCATTCCCAAACCACAAAACTACCATGAATCATGGATGAGGTCAGGGTGGAGGGATCAGGAAAGGACAATTCAGCACAAACATCAAATCGATGAGAAGTGACTACCACAGACAGAAGGGATGGAAAGAAAACCTGTATTCAAGATTGCTGTGCAACTTACAGGCTTGAGGTAAAGAAAAAAACCCAAAAAAACCCCACAAAACAAAACCACAGTGAACATGACAACTCCCAGCATATAAAAACAATCACAGTAATTACAATTCAAGGACAGTTTGTTTTGCTTGACTCTCTTCTCCCACATGCAAGGCAAGCTCACTTCCTGTTACAGCTCCTTCACTTTTTCCATTTTTTTAATGATTTATTTTTTCCCCAAAGTGCATCTTGCTTAGTGCAATGAGAAGTCAAGCTTAGAAGACTTAAGACAACTCTAAACTAACTCTGCCGGGTATGACTCCCACAACTATGTTCCAGTTACACAGCACAAAGCCTTTGAAGGGAACAGTGCCATCCAGCCAGCCCCAAAACATCTCTTTTCCCAGCCACGATTACAGAATACTGCAGAAAGTAACTGCACAAATGGAAGGTTCTAGCAGTGTGTCATTCACAGAAAACAATCTATTTTGAGGGTACTGACTCAGCAACAGCTGGTTATCAAAACTGAGTGTCCAGACTGCA
Organism: Donacobius atricapilla; assembly: GCA_013397315.1. Classification (NCBI taxonomy): domain Eukaryota; kingdom Metazoa; phylum Chordata; class Aves; order Passeriformes; family Mimidae; genus Donacobius; species Donacobius atricapilla. The sequence goes on along the minus strand of WBMY01002189.1, from coordinate 91,133 downwards.
TGAGGCATCACCGTGGCCTGATCCTCATCTCAAACAGGGACTTTCCCAAGGAATCCGAGAGGCTCCCACGGCTCATGGCCACTTCCACTCTCATGTCCAGACGTCACGAGCCCACTCAGACCCAAACTCTAATCAAATAGTAAAGAAACAAAAGTAAATTGTGGCTCTCATAAATTCCTACCTTTTCTCCACCTGCCTGCATACAGAGATTTTTTTTATCCCTGCTCAAGCTCACTGAGATAGATGCTACCTGGCACTTAGAAAATCAAACAAATCCAAGTTTTATTAACTAGTTTTTGCAGTTTTAATTATATAACTTTTGCTTTGCAGAGATAAAAGTTTAAACTTCATATAGAGGTATTAGAAAACAAATAGCACTACACAATTTCTCCAAGCATGCCCCTCTGCAGCTCTGAGTTTACAGCTCTAACTGTGCTCCTGCAGTTGCCATCACGAGCTGTGGTTCTCACCCGCACAAACCTTTTTCCCACTAGAGGGGAAGTCTCACTATATTTACAACAGATCCAGCTTCAACACTTCCACCAAGTCTCTATGTAAATATTTGTGTGTCACCAGGAATGGGGAAACTAAATATTGAGGAGAGGGCAGCCCTTGGGTAATTAAAAATACATAAGTTAATTCAACTCAAGGTCAAGTTGTGTATTTTACTACCAGAGTACATCTGGCATCTACAGGAAGGACCTGTAGAACACAGACAAAATCCTAGAAGAAATAATTCAGAAGAACTTAGTAATTGCCGTAGGCACGCATCTCAAGAGCTGTTGCCATGACCAAAAAAAGGGAGAAAAATCACTTTTGCACTCCTTTGGATGCATGGACATGATAGGCGGTAATCTCACCTTTGCAAGGGACAGTGGACTGCTGTGTCCTGTTCTAGTATCCACATTTTTAAAAGAATGGTAAAAAATGGACAGCGTACAGAGAAGAGCCACAGAAGTTATTGAAAGGAGGAGAAAATTTCTCACAGTATGAATCAAAAGAACCTACACGGCTTTGAATATTAAAAAACATTGAGCTGTGTACATGAAGACTCCAGTGTTCAATTAAAAATACTGGCTGTTTTAAAAGCTTAACATCATAAAGCCAACAAAATTAACAGCAAAACAAAATTAACAGCTGCCAAGCTAAGGCAGAAGTCATATTCAAAATGAAGCTAAATAATTATAGGAGACCTAACCATCAGAACAAGCAGCCAAAGATGTATTTAATATTTTACCCTTTCACTTCTTATAATCCAGGTTATGCTTTTTCAGACACACACATTTTGTACTTCCTTAGTACCATACTTAAAGACTACATAGATGGCACACGATGGTCTATGATTTATGGGGTCAGATGTGCTCATTAATTAATCCTGCTGACCTCTGACATTTAGAATCTGTCACCTCGGGGACCCTTCCAAAGGAGCACAGTGTAAGCAAGAGGGCCAGGCCTGCCCACAACAAGACACATTTATCACCACGCTACAAATGGACCTGAAGGCTTCTTTCCAGATGCAAAATATAAAATCCTGCTGAAATTAAACTGCCAGTGCCTTTTCTAATGTACTTTGATATTATAAGTACGTCAGAAACTTGTCATCATCACTGGCATTTTATTCTAGTTTACTTTTTACAAAGAATATCAGATTCCATACAGAGAATTCAACAACTTAAATCTAAAGAAGTGATTCTATCTTGAGACTCCAATATATTCATCTCTGCAACTCCATTCTCCCTGTTTAGGTCAAACCTTTCTAATGCAATTAACAACTGATTCACATTCATGTAATAAGGTTGGTTTTTGAAAAAGCTAAAATGAAAATGATTTTATACCCCCAGAGCAGACTGGAGCTTAAGGAGCAATGACAGCAGTAACACTGCCATACACACATGTAATGGTAACATCACAGAGGCAAACAGCAGTGGAGGTTCTTAATCAAAAATGTGGGAACTACTCTTAGAGCAGAAAGATAAGAAAACCAAAAAACCCCAATAGTTTGGGGTGAAGTAAGAGGAAAAATAAAAGAAAACAAAGTATAGCAAGAAGCAGAGGACACTCCCTAAAATACTGCAAGTTTTTTCCACATAAGAGAAAATGAATAATCGTGACAATAAGAAGAATAAACTAATTGAAAAAAGATGAGCCGCTTCAAATCTTACTATGATGGAGCTCAAGTTCTTGCTATTATATTTATAGACAAAGTAAAACCACATCACAGAGGTAGAAGAATTTCTGCTGAAATTACAGCAACCTCATGAGACAGTATGTGATGCCATAAAATACTGTACAGAGCTGCCATCCATAACAGAATCAAATCTTTGAGCTGAATCAAACCCACTCAAGGCTGCTTCTGCTCCCTTTCTCCTTTCCAAAATGATTTCAAATGAACAAATTACTTCTGGTCGCTTGCTAGCTTATTTGCAAGTCATTCTGTTCAGTCTCCAGTGGTCCTGTCAGTCCAAAGGAGAACATCCAAGGCCATGGATTTGCTCTCTGTCCCAGTCAGAGGGAGGACAAAGCAGAGCAGACGTTGTAACTCATGGATGACGATGGGCTTATGCCAAGATAAATATTTTTATGCTAGAAGAGGGCAAATCAGCTTCAGTTCTGCTGTGAAGGTGGGAAGCCCCATTCCATGACTCTGTGGCCATCCCACACTCTTGTTTTTAAGGGTCCAGGCAGGTATAGCTCCTGGATTAATGAGGATGGAAAAGCTGAACTGGTGCTACAAATGAGAGCTCTGTTAACAGACCTGGCAACTGCCACCAAGTCACTCCTGGAATCTTCCACGCTGCTGCTCGGCCTTTCAGGCTGGGACAGCACCCGGAGCTGCCTCTGATGCTCAGAGGCTTCAGTAACATCCACACATCTTTATCCACAGCTCCCCACAACTTCACACAAGCTTTTAAGAATCATTCCATCAAAATTCCTGCCCTGCCTTTTTATCTTGTACGTCATCCTGCACAAATGACCAGGTACTCTTTAAAAGGCAGACAGCGCTGTATTGCAGTTGACACTTGTGTAAACAGAGATATGACATTTAAACTGGTGGTTTCTCTTGTCATTTGCTTTCTGAAATCCAAACGTTTACATCCAGATGGAGATTAGAGTGGCTAAACTAATGTACTCTGAAAGAAAAGTCTGCACATTTCAACAGCCTGACTTTGCCACAAAAGGTGACAGCAGTCACTGGCCTGCTGGTGTCTGATTTATCCTCCACAGAAGACAGAGCTCAAAGTAACACTTCCTTTTAGTTTTGTTTGGGTTTGCTGGTTTGTTTGTCAGGGAAGGGCGGGAGAGTGTGATTATTAATATTTTTTTAATTATTATTTTATATTTTTTTGTACAATGACCTTAATTTTTTCCTCCAACTGTATTTGCAAGGTTTAGGAACATCTTTCCTTGCTTCTGTATGAAGCTATCAAGTTAAAGGTTGCAAACACTCCTCCAAACCAAGCACCTCTGGTCAAACTCCCAGGATTTTGTTCTGTTATTAAACACTGCTTGAGTATTTTGCACTACAATTAAAAATTAAAACATGGTTCACCAAGCAAAAATAAGTGCTAGGTAGAAAGAACCAAATTAATTGTATGAGCATTAACTGCCACCTCTTTTTTCCCTCATGTATTTAGAGTTACCTAGGTAAACACAAGATACACATAAGCACTGCTTCCCCAAGAGAAGAATGTATGAACATAAATTTCAGAAAGTTACTGTCACGAAGCAATAAACCACACCTGCAATAACTACCAAAATACATGATGCTTCTTGTATTTAAAACTTGAGACTGCTTTTATTGCAGAGTAACATTTACACCAAGCACCAAATGAGAACAGTCCATGAGGAGCCCAGAGGAAATTAATTCTAGTAATTGTTTTTAAACTTATAAAATGTTCATTTTTATCCTTAATTAGTACTGCTATTTTTGGATCAGTAAACATAAAGGTCAAGGATGACTGACTTAATTTTTCATTCAGCAACTAAGGAAAGCAAGATGTTTGTTCAAGCTAGAAAGGGGAAAATATAAATTAAAAATAGAAATAAAAATCAAGATTGCTCTGTGAAGGCCCTTGAACTACAGCTTTGTAATTACACTGTGCAGAGGCAAGGCTGGTACAGGACAGTTTGTCATTGGGGCACCACATGAAATTCTCTGCCAACCCCTTCAAGTGTCAGTTGCTTTGCACACAATTTTTCACTGCTGCAACAATGAGAAAAACCCAACCCTGCAGAGATGATGAAATCAGTGTTCAGGCAGCACAGAACTCCCCAGCTGGTCTGTGTGTTCTAACACACACACCTGAGTCCCTGTTTGCTCCCTGGTGCTTCCCTGGGACTGCGTCCAGCATGGTGGAACTCTGATTTTGTGCTGTGCTCAGTTCTGTGCTGCACTTCTGAGCTGCTCTAAGCTGAAAAGTTCTGCAGTCAGAACTGGACTCCCAAAAATACACTAAAATAACTCCAGTGAGTGCTTCAAGAAAATAATTCGAAACAAAGAAATCAATGGTCAAAACGTCTTGGAAGGTTTTTTTCCCTACACACAGACAAACAGCTCATTCTACAGGCCGATCATGCAATGATTTACATTAGTACCCAGATAATCAGGTTGCCCTTGTCTCACAGACTCCCATCCAAGGGACACAAATTCCAGTGTTCCCAGCCCCTGGGCACCACTGCGGTGTCTCCCTGAGCAAAGAGAGGATCCCAGCCACACCAGAGCCCTTTACAGCAGATCCCAGGGCACGATCCCAGCCACACCAGAGCCCCTTCACAGCAGATCCCAGGAGAGGATCCCAGCCACACCAGAGCCCCTTCACAGCAGATCCCAGGGCAGGATCCCAGCCACACCACAGCCCTTTACAGCAGATCCCAGGGCACGATCCCAGTCACATCACACCCCCAGGACTCCAGCACCCTTCCTGCCCAGCCTTGCTCCTACAGGGCCAGCTCATGCTCACCCCTTTGATACCAGATCTTCAGCTCTCCCTGCACATCACATGAGAATGTAAATCATGAATTTTAGAAAAAAAGGATAATTTAGGCAAAGACAAAGCTAAAGCAAAATTCATTAGCTCTCTCTGAAAGCAAACGTGCCCAAGCTCCTGGTGGAGCAGGAGCTGCTGCGCTCCCCATTCCCCTGGGCCACTCCTGTCTCCCTGCAGAATGTGCTCCCTTTGAGCTGTGAGGCATAAAGAAAATGGAAATTTCCACTGACAGGTTCCCCAGCTTTTGCATTTTTGCATAATATTGATAGTGCTGCACAACACAGACAAGGGACTGTTCTTTCATCTTGCGGGAACAAACCAGCCTCTCTCCAACACACCCAGACAAGGCTCTTTTCTGCCCTCACCAGCTCCTTGTTTCTTGCATGTTGACCTCAGGAAAATATGAAAATGACTGGCAAGTCTCTAATCAGGATCAAAACAAATCTCTTTTCCCCAAATGGCTAAAAAGATACATTTAAAAATAATTTAGCAATTTCACATATCTGTTAGATCCTAGTCTAAACTGATCCACATTTTTATTTCAGCCAGGTAAGGGGACATCTGCCAATATCCACAACACATTGGAAAGAATTCTAATATGAATAAACTTTTAAAGGAAACAATCCTGTGTTGGACAATAGCAGTTGATGGTCAGGTACTTTCTGATACACAGGATCATTTGAAAGCAAATGTTTTCACTGGTTCCTAGGAAGAAGTTCTATTTTTCAAGAAAGATTTCTTCCTAAATTTAAGTCGATTAAATTTCTTCAAGCACTGCAATGGCCTCTTCTTCTCACACAGCTTCTAAAAGCAATGTTTGAGACTTTCCATAAGGGAAATATGCATTATAAAGTCATATATATTTTTAAAAGCATGTATCTTGATGAATTTATACATAAGCAGGAGTGACTTCCTCCTAAAGCACTCAGGGATGTGAAAGACTGCTGTTCAGAAAGCAACTCCTGTAGTAACTGTCATATACAGAGACTGTAAAAGTATAAAAATAACCATCAAAACTCAGCTAAGTAATAAATATTGAAAGAGGCAAATAATGTATGAACATACATTTAAATTGTAAAGAATAAAATGCCAAAATAAGCAAAAGAAAAAAAATCAGCCAGAACCCTACATTCTTAAATTTCCTACTAACTTGGCCAAAGTAATATGCCACAGGTGTTTTATCAGCAGTCTTTGATCTCACACTCTGTACTCGCAGGAGCAGAAACAGCTGCAGGATCACAGAATGGTCCTAAGCACTCTGAATAATGAAGGTAGACCCCTCGCTCCTGTCAGAAGAACAGTCTCAACTGTTTGTTAAAAATCAAATAACCATAAATAAAAATAAAATGTAATCCGATTGCAGAAATCTGTAAGAAGCACCGGGAAGAAGGATGGTCTCATCAGTTCATGGAAGACAGAAGCTTCCAGCTCTCTTCTCACTTTTGGAGAACTCTGGTGTAAGGATGGGAGAAGCATTTCATCTTCAGTACGCAACAAACATAGTGAGGCTTGGGAGACCATGGCAAATTCCTCCTGCCTCTGGATCTGGCAATATGAACTAAAGCAAAGCATTGCAGTGTATTCCCTCTGGCTGATCTCCAGCCTGCTTATGTTGCTCCGAAGCTGTTCAGGCATGGGGTGCAGAGCATGACCGCTGCTCAAAACCCAAAATACCTTTATAAAACAAAACAAACCCTAAAGCACAACTGATTGGACATTTAAGCCCCCCTCTCCCCAGAATATCTCCTAACAGGTGCTATGCAGACACAATTGATGCCACCACAAAGGGATAATTTCTGGGCAGTTCACCCACAGCTTGCAGAACACCTAATCTGTCTACCAAGCACTCCTAGAAGGAGTTCATCAATTAACTATGCAGCCCCAGGGTAGAAAGGATCATCTAATTCCACATTCCAGTCTCAATTTAAACAAGTCATTTAGGCTGGGAAACTAAGCAAACTGCAACATTAATGAATTAAGTTTTAATTGAAAAAAAAATCACACAGAAGCCTAAAAACCTCTAGGACTCTGACAGTACTTGCAAAATTACTGTTATAGTATAAAACACTGGCACAATTGTATCTGTACGGTCCAAAGAAGTTGGTATAAATACTGTCCTTGAAGCTGACAGATCCTTTGCTAAGAATGACTTAACATGTCCGAGGGACTGAGTGACTTACCACGTTGATTTTGTGACCTATGTTTATGCAACCCAGTCTGAAAGTTTAACTCAGAATATAGCATGAAAATAGAGACTTATACAAAAGGAATGTGCACTGCCAGCAGTTCTCTTCCCAAAACTCCTTGTATCTGAGAACACATTAAGCACTGCCAGTCAATGTTTAATAGTTAGGTGTGTAGGAAATACAAAACACCCGATTTTCACAGAAAGCATTTAATTTTCTACACTACTGCCCAATGATTGTATTAGTCTATGTAAGAAAATATATGTAGCAAATTTCCTAATATAAAAAAAACCCCAGGTTAAGAGAGAACAACGGGCTGCTGTAAATACAGCATCTGTCAAAGTTAAATAACTACAGGCTGCATTTTTATCCACTTCATCCACAAAGCTTAATTGCTGGAATAAGCAGGAAGTTTGTCCTCCCAAAGACAATCTACCAGAACACAATTTTAGTTCTATTTAGTGTAGTTTAATCTTCCTACATTTCACAGCTCATTCTGCTGTTAGCATTCAAAATAAATATAAATAAAATGCATACTTTACTCAGCATAAAGAACACTCATACACAATATTAAACAGCAGGAGAAAGCAAAGCCCAAAGACCAAACTTGAACCAGATTTGCAGCTATTTTTAACAGAGTGAGAATTCGAATGAACTTACAGTAAGATTCCAGTTGATCTGGGGTATTCTTGTGTGAAGGTTCAGACTGAACAGAAGCAGGAGAGCTCCGGTAACCACCAGTGCACTGCAGCTCACAAACTCAAAGAAATAAAGGCCCTCGCAAGGGGAGCATTCCATGATGGTCTCTATGCAGATGAATGCAGTCAGTGCCAAAAGCTGGGAAGAAAAACAAGTGGAAAAAAAAATAAATAGATTTCCACATTTTGAAAGTAGCCACAAGTATTCCTGAAATTTCCATTGGGAACATGATCGGTTTACACTCAGGAATGTGTGATTTTAGTTTACAACAGGGCACTGTCTAGAGAGCAAAAACAAAAGCAAAGTAACGTAAGATTTTCTGGGTTTGTCCAATTCAACAAAGAACACTTGAGCAAAATTACAAGGACTCTAACATCAAAATGCCCAAGACACCCCAAAAAGCATGAAAGCCCTGTGGGCCCCTGGCTTAACATGCAAACAGCACCTCAAACATTTTATTTCATTTTTCGCTCAGGATACACTATTCCAAAACTAGAAGATGGGAATGCATTTGTCAACCTTAACCACAATTACGGAGTATTAACGTTGTGTGATTGTCAAAGACATTTCAATCAAGACTAGTACTTAATTCATTACCAATTGAGATCTAAAGCAATTGAAAATAAAATAGATTCAGGATTTCTATCAGTCTCCAAAAATGCTTGCCTTTTTCACATTTATCATCATCTGTACACTGTATTTCATACAAAAACATATTTTATCATTCCTTAATAGCACAATCAAACAAGCAGATATGAGATGAAGGAAAATTCCCTGGAGCTGCAAACACAAACATGGAACTGGGATAATGATAGGTCACCCTAAATTCAGAGGACTTATTGGAAGAGTTAACGTGTGCGCACTCTAAATTCAACAAGAGTTGAATTCACCATGTAGGATAAAACCCTGACACTTGCTGTACTTGGAAATAAAGTCTGCCCAGTGGCCAAAACGAAAATGTATCTGCCCCAGAGCGCAGTCTGAGCCAGCAGATACAGCTGCCAGCACAGGGGTAGCATGGGGCACACCACGGGCACACAGCTCTCACACCACGTCTGCGTGCGAGGGATTCCTCCCCAAACACAACTGACACAAGAGAAGCAGTTGCATGGATGGTTTGGGGGATTTTTTGTTGTTTTGTTGGGGTTTTTGCATTTTCCAGGACAAGCACGGAAGGCCTTAAGAGTGTTTTGCTTTGGTTTTCAGGACAACCACCACCATCCACCCACTGACATTTTTTAGAAAGAATTCTCTTCTTGCTGTGCCACAAAATTCTATCGAGGCTGCAGTAAGCACTTCAATCTGAGGATGAGGAACTATGGGAGATACTTTCCTCAGAGTCAAATATTCAAGAATCTGAATGTTTTGCACAAAAGTTTAGGAGATTGACAGAAGCCAGGATATAAATCAATTTCTGATAAATCCTTCTTTGCCAATTTCAGTGTTTTGCAGATACACTTCCTTCAAGCACTTTTTATGCTTCATCCATTGGTTTGTCTTTGCCTCCCACAACAAAACTTGCAAAATGAAGAAAAAGGATTTTAAAAGAAGTCACCAAGAATTTTTGCCACTAACATGAGCAGTAATTCTAAGAAAAGGACAATACCTCTCATGTTCATTTGCCACATACTTCAGAATACAGCAGAAAATGTAAATTTAAAACCAGATTAAAACTCAGCAAAACTACTTTAATAAAAAACCTCACACTTGGTTGGAAAACCTCTCACAGTTCACTTAGCACATGTTCATTAAGAGAGCAGATGCTGCACTGATTTTTTTCAGCTAATATAGCAGGCCAACTCATATCAAACAAAATCTCAATGGATACCCAGTGATTAAACACTTCAGGCTTTATCTTTGACACTGAATAGCTTCAGAGAGAAAGATCATGCATGAAATGGAATATTCAGAATCAAAGCAGAATCAAAGTATGATTTCAGCAATGACACACATACCAAATAAAATTACTGACGAGACACAGCCTCATTTTAAAGTATTAGCATGTAATGAAGTTCATCTTCTCTTTAAACACAAGCCTCAAAACTGAAGATGACAATGCAATTAAAAAAAAAAAAAAGCTTTAAAAAACAATCTTTGCTCTTTCAAGAAGGATCAACATCACATATTAATGCTAAATGTTAGCCAGCAAAATTTCTATTTCTGGATTTTCCAATATAATAAAGTTCCTATTTTTCTTGCCACTATTTTTAATATAATATGACACTTGTAATTTTTTTTTTCCTTTTAAAAGATATGGTTCTGCAATATTTTCTAGAAATACCCTAGTACAAGCCCCAAATATTAGACTCATTTTCTCAAAACATGACCAACTCTGAATTGTGCCACCAACATTAGGCTTAATGAGCCAAAATCCCTGGCACATCAGTTGCTGTACTGCGTAACAACTCTAGCGTTTTGCTGATAAACTTTTCCACTGACTCTTCTCCACACCAGGCAGCATTGCTTCTTCAAGGCCAACACACCCATCTTGGCTGGCAAAGCTCAAAAGAGACCAAAGAGTTTCCTGCAACAACATTGGACACTAATTATGTACTGAAGAGGCACTTGGAGCAATGAACTCAAATAAAATAAACCTGTGTTATTTACATATTCCCAAGCCCCTAATTAATAAACTCCAGAGTAACTCCACATTTAGATTTTATTTTATCCCTTAAGAAACTCTAAGATACATTTACCTGTGACACACCCTTATAAGAAAAAAGCCTTAGTTGTGTCCACTTAGGCCTGACTGAACCCAAAGCATTTCAAATGCAAGTAAAGACATGCCATCAGTTTAGGATGCGCAGCAGTGCAGGGGCCTGGGGTGTGGCAGCCCAAATCCACTGATACATTCAGCAGAGAGACGGAGAAAAAACCTCAATTGCATTCCTGTCTGATGAAGGGACACAGGAAAAGGACAATACACTCATACACACAATTTATTTCTAACTCTTTGGTACTCCAAGTAAGATTACAACTAAATCTGTTACTATTTTTCTTGCAATAAAAATGTATGTCCCCCTTCTCAAAGACTGTCTGTGCTGCCAGTGCTACAGATAATACCCTCCTGCTACCTGCCACTCCTGTCTCACAGCACAGCCACGATAAAAAATGAAATCCACATTAATCACTACATGAGAAAATAGCTGTCCTCCTACGGAAACGTCCCTTTTCCTGATCACAATAGAAATCTCAGTCCTCAATACAAAATATATTCTCTTCAAAACATCAGGATAATCTTGTCCTCCTACACATTTATAAACTCGCCAGAAACATCCTTCCAGCTTGTAGTTACAAGTTATATGAAAATTCTATAAAACATACTTAGTGGCCATTCCGTTAAGAGAGGAATCTAACTTTGTTTTCAATAAAAAAGCAAACTACTCAGAACACATAAAATGAAATACACGGGGTTGATTCCACAGCCCCACGACTTACTCGGAGAGCTTGAAAAGTGTGCAAAGCTGCTTCTCAAAGGCCACGGCTCACCCAGCGACGGGGTTCATTAAAAAAAACCCCAACCGTGTGTTAACATTCCTTATCTTTGTGGTTTTTAATGTATGAAATAAGTAACTTCGGGGACGGTGTAGCTAAATGAGGCAGGGAGCTCTCAGAGAGCAGCCCCTGGCTGGCAGGGCCGTGAGGCAGGGAGTGCCCCACTGCAGCCCGCAGCAAAGTCCCTTCCCCACAGCTCCCCTGGCTCTTCCCCCTGCCACAGCTCCCATCCCAGGTAAAACTGGAGCCTTGCCGTTCCATCTTGGCCACATGCACTCTCCTGGGGAGAGGAAGCACGGACCAAGACCCTCCAGCCCTCCTGGGAGGCCTCCATGCTCCATCCAGATTTGCACAGCTTCAGGGGACTGAGACACAAAGCTACAGAGGAAAAAACCAACTCCCCAGCTGCTAAAGCGCAGTCCTTGCTTTGTAACACTCAAAACCCCGGACCCTGCTTCTGCCTCCCACAACTGCCGTTGCAAGACAAGCTGAAAAAACCCAGAAAACCAAGGGAACAGCATTGGATCAGAGCACAGGTCTTGGCCAACAAAATACCCCAAGACATTTGTCCAACACAGGAGGCAACCCCCACTTTCAAATCACACATCTTTCCATAGTTTAGGGTGATGAGATTTGACAAGTTTTTCCACAAGCACAAGCTTCAAGGCTGGTTTACCAAGGAAAAACGAGAAGTTGAATGTGGTGGAAATCTCCTCTTACATGAATTACTGCTCTCTCCCGCAAATAACACAGCTACAGCTTTCCCGGGCGGAGGCAAGAGAGAAAGTTTTCTCTGCTAGACAAAACAAACCTTTTCATCTGTTTTTCTCTGCACTGAGTACTTTGGAGAGTTTTCTATTCCACTCTAATTCCTCCAACACCCTAAAATTTGTATAGCCCTCTTTTACTACTAATCTTTCTCTTTTTTGGCAGTTGTTTTTGGTTTCTCCTCTACTTCCACTCTTCTTAAAGTAAGCACAGTGAATAATGCATTAAAATGCAACTCTGTCATGACGGAAACATCTGCTAATTCTGGATGCTCAGGTCCATGCCGAGGTATCCCAGGCTACCTGCAGTAACACCTTTCTCCTGTAAGAATCCGGTCAACAAAGCAGGCTCAGAAGGAACCAGCTATGCTCGGGGTAAGGTGAAGAAAGGTCTGGCTCTGCCAGCGTGTGCAGCGCAGCTCCAGTGCTGTGACAGAGCATTCCCTGCCCTTCAGCCCCCATTTCCCACCACCACATCTCACAGGCAGGAGGAAAAAGCCCCAGGCAGAGGATTAAATATGAGATGTGCTTCCCAATGATGCCATTTTGTGCTTTTAGCCCTGAATAAACTGGCAAATGTTACTGCCTGGGATGTGCAGCACTGCCAGGGTGATTCCTGCACCAAACAGCACTGAGCTCCCAGAGCAGCTCCATGGAGCCACCACAAATTAGGGCCACGGAATTCCTGAGAGAGAGCCTCAGCTCCGGCTTCCAGTGTCCTTGGAGTCAGCCTCCTACCATTATTGCATTCATCTCAACTTTCCTGCAAATTCCCCTGGAGAAGGGCCCTTAATGAAGAAATCATCTGCCTCGGAGCTATGTAAATGGCTTATATTTACATCATTATCTTGGCAACACAGGCACATCAGACATAAAACACTGTATTTTCCCAAAATGGAGAAAACGTGCCGTGACAGGTAGCAACGCTGAAAAAGAACTTTTAGGAGGTTGCTAATGGTCAGAATATGTTGTGTTGCATCTTTGACGAAAATAATGAAAGAACTTTGCACTAAAAATTAAAAAAAGACAGTTCTGCAAGGAAAACAAAGTGAAAAATGAGTTTTCCTGTTTATCTAAAACATTACCACAGAAAGCCTTATTGTGTGGTTAAATGACATAATTACGCATGATTTCCAAAAAACCACAAAATGGTCAGCATTTTTTCTGCCTGAAAAATACCCACAGAATTTTAGTAAGAATGTCACACTAGCTAGACATTTTTACATCCAGACTGTTTAAATTAATGGTACAGCAGAATACACATGCACAAAACAGGGAAGAATATATTGCTTTTACACTGCTTGAAAGTATCTGAAGACATTGAACTTTCTTGAATTAAAACCTAGATTTATTGTTCTCATTAACTTGGCCCAGCAGTCCCAACTTTATGCATGAAATGAAGTGTGTCTCATTCCTTGCAAAGCACATGCATTTCCCACATCTAAAACAGCTGGCACAGATATGAATATTTGGGATCATATGGCTCAAACACAGTCCTGCTCCTCCAGCAGGAAAACATCTTTTACCCTTAGCAAAAAATGACTGATTTCCTGCCTGCTCCTGGTCTGCATCCTCAAGACTCTATGAAAAGTGTTATTAACTCTGGTAAGAGGCTGCAAGGGGCCTTAAATCACAAAGGAGTATTACACTTTCCCTTCAAGATAGAAAGTTTAGGAAAACAACACTTACCCGAGAGGGAAGCTTAAGCACCACCAGTGATTCAGCACCCGGATAAACTAAACTGTGCTCTAATGGCACAAATACAATCGAACAAACCCAGAGAAATTCAACCAGGCCTCCCAATTCACCTCTGATCTGGTGTTGGTGGTAGAAATAAAAGCAGAAAATAAAGAGTTTCGGATCATCATTGCACCTCTAGTGTTTTACATGGAGCCACAAAGTTTTCACCATTTCTTAGTTCACTTTTGGCTGTAACATGTCAAAACTTCAGTGCATTAAATACTGTGGAATCTTTACTGAATCAGCTGATCTTTTGCTACCTCCAGCAGTTTTCTATACCCCTAAGATTCAGCTACTGCTGACTTCCCCTTCTCAATTTAGGCAAAAGACCAATTCTAAATACAGAACATATTGCCGAGGCCTGAAACATTTTGATAGTGTATTAGGAGAAAGGGTCATATTTTAGAGTGAGGGTAATCAACATTCAAAATCAACAACAGAATGATATTTGTTTTGAATCATTTATGACATCAAAACTAATCCTTATTCTACAAAAAAATGAACTGAACTACAGTGAACAGAAGAAATTCTCAACTGGTTAAAACAAATGCATCAATTTTTAAAGTGAACTTAATCATAGAATCTAGAACAACAAAAAAAAAAGCTACAGACATGATGGGGTGACTTATTTCCTGCTAACTGCATTAGTAGAGTTTTGTTATTGCTTGGACACACTTACACAACAAACATTCTTATCTGCTAGATTAATGCAAAAAAATTCCATTTCAAGTACCATTAAACACATAGTAGGTTTTGACAGATAAAATAAATCTAGTTCTTCCTACGAAAACAAAAACAATGAACCCCCACTAAAAAAAGTCTGTTTTAGATGTATTTCAGGTTTTATCAAACAAGCAGATGACCAAAAGAACCACTGAACAGCATCTGAAGCCAAGGCACATTGCAAGGAGGTTTTTGTTTTAGGCACAGGACATTCCCCCCTGAAATCCGAGTAAGATTCAAACAAACCTTCCAGACCAGTCAAAAATCAATGTAGTGTGGCACCTGTCCCATAAACATAAAGTCCATCAACAGCTTTTTAGCAACCCCACCCTACAGGAAGGTTCATTTGAAGACCATACAGAGAGCCATGCTTTAAACAAAGGCAAACAAAACATGCAAAACATAACTGGTTTCTCCCACCAATTCCTCTCCACAGGAACTCGTGCCTCCAGTCTGCAGAAACTATAATTCTTGTGTAGCACAAACCAAAATATTTTCATAAGCAACAGGTCCTTCAAGACAATAATGAACAAAATCCCAACACAGAGTCTCATTTCTAACCTTCCCAGTAATATTCTCCATTAATCACTTCATTCCTGAACAACTCAGTGAAGTGAACAATTCATAAAGGGAAAGGTTTATTTTGTATCTACAGTACATTAATTGTGCCAATGGCTACAGTGAGTGCCATCAAATGGAAAAACTAAGGGAGGTAGATGGTTCTTCACCCCTTTTTCACCATATCCTGATACTTGAGGCTTAATTTTCCCACTCATTGTCTCATGCTCATTCTGGCAGTGTCTGCAGGCAGAGTTTATAGAGCCATCTCCGACTCCCAGGCAGGACAAGCTGGCCTGTTAACGATGCTCCTGGGGTCACACAGGGCAGGTTCCTCAAGGCAGCTGCAGCTCACCGAGGTCAGGCAGAACAATTCTCTGGAGAAGCCTCAGCGTCCCCCTGCCTGCCCCCGAGGAGCAGGGAGCGACAGGCCACCAGCCCAGGGAACTCTGCACACAAACCGCTGCACAGCGGCCAGACCTCAGAACAGGGCTCTGAGGTGCTGATAAAAACCGTAATTAAAGCACTCACACAGCACTGAGTGGAAAGTCTTAAACAGCAGGACTACCCCACTAGGTTTCTTCAAGTCCAATTTTGTCACAAATCTGACTAGCATTTGCATATCATGTTCTTTAACAAGACAGGCAAAAAAATAGGTCAAAGAAACCATCATGCATTTCTTTGGTGCCACACTGAATGTAATTTTGTATGCACTGAGTTATCTGCATCTTCCTCAGCCACTGTCAGCTGCAAGTAGTGGTGGCAGAAGGGAGAATAAAGTATTTTCCCATTAGTCCATTTGCTGCTAGTCCTACTCATGCAGGCTTTACCACAATAGTAACACAGAGCAAAAACCGGCTACAGGTAACAAAATGGAGACTAAATGCAGTTTAATCGCTCAGTTAGCAACCCTCACTCAGTAACCTGATTGTCAGCAAGCCTCACTTTCAGGCACCAATGCAGGGAAATAAAACCTTCCTTAAAAACCACTGCCAAATCCTGTCAGTCTTACAGACTAATTTAATAGTTAGTGTCACCGAAGTCAGCAGGCACCAGTTTTGTATCAGCATTCATCAGTTGGTAGTAGCACCTGTGTGGGATGCTCAGGAGGTACCTCCCAGCACCTCTCCCTCCCCAACCTCCCAGCAAGGGTGAAGTGTCCACTCCACTCCACTTCCTGGCATTTTCCATTATGTCAAGCTGTAAGAACACAGAGCTTATCACATCTTTGCTCTTTAAACAAAATGGGCAGATATAACTGCCCTGTAATTGTATTGGGGCTGCACACACACACTGCTGGAATACAGCACATTGCTGAGATCATATTTGCACGGTTTTTAAATAAAGTACCAAAAAAACCTATTGCTTCACTTATGTGAATTCTCTATTCAGATTTTTAAAAAGAAAAATATCAACACTTCTGAACTGGCTTCATGTTCCCATCCATGTTCACAGGCCAGCCTGCACTGGAAACCTGGCTAGTCAAAACAGTGTTAAAACACAGTACTGTAAATCCGGTAACAAACATAAATTAAGTAATTTATTAGTTTTAAGAAGTAAAGGTATAATCATAAAATTTGTCAAGTATTTGGTCTGTACAGCCTCTAGTTTAACTATTAGCCTGTTAGGCTATTTGAAAAAGTGAAAGTTCTATTTTATCACTATCAGAATCCTTTAAAACCCCATTTGATCCCAATTATGAGTAAACATCAAACATCCCACAAATACTAAAACAAGAAAAGAATTTTAACGAGAAAACAGTGAAGAACTTAAAGTAGTCCTACGAAATCCACTGAAATTCTGGGGGTTTTTGTTTAAAGGAAATGGTGCAAAATGTCCTTGCAATCCCAACGTTCCCAGGACTGTAACCCGAAGGCCCCCTGAGATGCCATGCCTTAAAAGGCAAAAAAAGAGTCGAGACATCCTGGTGAAAGAGAACATTAAAACAAGAGATGTGGCCAGGACGTGCAGAGCACTGCCAGCTGCACTGGGGAACGCAGCTCGGACTGGCTGACACGAGGGATGCAGGAGAAACTCCACCAAAACAGCCGAGCCCCCAGATGCCACTGCGTAACTGCAAACCCTGGAATTTTTGCAAGTGGAGAGCAGCCGTGGCCCAGGCTGCAGCAGCCTCAGCCTGCAGCCTGGGAACTGCTGTGAGCAGCAGAGCCTCTGCAGCGCTGCCCTCACCTCCTGCACACCGGGGGCTGCACACCAGCCTGCAACTGCAGCTGCACTGCTCCCAAAGCAATTCAAGAACGTTACTAATTACACCAGCATCTCAACTTTAAATATCACTGTGTTTAACAAAACCTTTGTCTACATTAGATAAAAAAGTTTCTAAGCATCAAATGCAAGAATTAGTTTCATTTAGGAGAGCGTGTGATCAAACAGCTGATTAATCTATTCACAACATTCAAGAAGCAGTATTAGTTTCTAGCATGAAAATGATTTCCTGAGAAAGAAGTTACTACAGATTGTCAAAGACTTGGAGAACTTAAGCATTTAATAAAATTCACAACCATGCTCATTGCTTTCTTGCCACAAGCATTTCAGTTTAAAAATGTACAAAAGTACAGAAAATTCCTGATATGGAAATGGCTGTAGTCAATTCATAAAATAATTTGGAAGAAACCTGCCAGACCTGTTTTGAGCTGTGCTGTATCACTGGCAGACGTACAGCATCTGGAAACACCCTGGGATAGCTTCAGTGAAAGTCACAGCAAAGCAGCACCTTGTGCAACTCAGACACAGCACAGGACGTGTTCCCACTCACTGGCACTGCCAGGCTTTCAGGCTCTCCTGAATAAAGCAAACAATCCCTGCCAGGTCAGCTCACCTGCCGCCTGAACACTTTGGGAACGTATGAGCTAAAGAAAATTTAAAGACGTGCAAGCATCACCACCTGAATATCACGTTGATATTAACAGAAGTTTAACTGGATGCGGGAACAGTTGTCGGGGTAAAAATGCATCATATTCTTCCACAAGCTAAGGCATTACACATCAGAGCCTCAATTACAGTTCATTAAACACCAGTCAGAAATCTGATGCTCTGAGTATAGCTCCCAGTTTAATTTGCACATGGTGAGATTAAAACATCAGAGGATCTCTGCCCACCTGAACCCCCACTGTGGACTGTAAGTGGCCCTGTCACTCTGGGTGAGAGCTACACCAGCTCTAGGACCTCTCTGCCCACCGGCAGCAATATTTCTGACCCATCTTTTCTCTGCTAATGGTTGGATGTTCTTATACCTATTCTACATCAGGTTGGTCTTATCCAGCTTTTGCTTCCCTCCTCCCATATTCTGGAGTTCCAGGGAAACCTAAACATTACTTCCATGTTTTGGAAGCAACTACACAAATCATCTGAGAATTAGGTGGCTGTTTTTAAATTAAGAATGTATTTTTAATTGCAGCTCTAATAAATGGCAACTTTAACACTACAGAACAAGAGCAGCTGACCCATTGTTAAGATGATGCCTGGAACACAGGCTAGACAAGGTTAAGAGAATAAAAGCAGGTATTTATTAAAGACCTTCAGTAGGTACAGCTTTGGCAGTCAGAAGCCTCCTAGGGGCTACACCCAAGATGGATGATGGTAACCTTTTTTTCAGACAATTTTAAGTTTGGTCCATTTACATATCAGGGGTTAATCCTCCAATTACAGCTTCAGGTAATGGAGTCATATTCCCCCTCCAATTCACTTTCATTTATATTTTTCGGGGCCTGAGGCTGTAGGGTGTCCTTGAATTTCAGGCCTAAAGGGACTGCTTTTTCTGACCAAAAGGTGAAGACAGTCAACTAACGCTCTATATGGAGTTTATACACTAATGCATTACAGTACAAAAGCTAAAATCCTACGGCATCAAGATGTCCCTTCACTGTGCATTCGGTTTTCTTTGTATGCAAAATTTCAGTACAAAATTATTTGCTGAGGTCCTGAAGCAAGAGAAATCTTGAAATGCAATTTTGAGCACAGGAGGGTGATGGCTACTGAGAAGTATGGAAGTTGATTTCACGAAACAATGCACTAACTCTCACCAGAAGTAACAGATTCTTCCAACACTGATTATGTTACAAGAAAAGCACAACCTCTTAAATTTCTAGTCCTTGTCTTCTTATCTCAAGGTGATAATTAAATCACTAGGGTGCCTCATCAAGAAAAGACATTACCAGAAGCATTACAAGAAGTAAAGGTAGCTTTCCAATTATTAATACTATGAGAACTAATTAGCATAGTGTATCTGTTACTATTGCACTGGTTCATAATGAAAGGGAAAAAAAATACAGCATACTGTGTAGAGACATTGTAGGTATTTCTTCTGAAATCAGAATTTTAAAACTATCCACCATCTTAAGAGAAAATTATTAACAGGAATTTGGAGTTTACTGGCAGGAGGATATGATCCCATGGACAGATGGTAGTTAAGAGACACCATGAAAGAAATCAAAACCTACTTACCTCTCTGTGGGAAGACAGCCACAGCCATTTCTTTAGTTGTTCACAGAAAAAAACGAAAAGCAAAGCTAAAGAGAGTTATCTTATTATTCTTCCACAGCAAACATTAGGATAAAAATATCACCACACAGCAAGGCAGATCTACAACCTTTAAAGAGAAATCTTTTTGAAGGGAAATCAAGATTATTTCAGAGGCACTGAAGAGAGACACCTGAAGAGGATTTCTAAGCATATTTGTGCAAGACAAATTTGATCCTCTCAATATGATATGATAACAGCCTTTTTCTAAGACCAAACACCAGAGATCACTACTATCCACTGTGATACTCAGCATCTTCTGAACAAGCTACGAATGCCACCGAAAATCAAAGCTCAGCACATGACACAAAAAATGACAATGATTTCTTACAGTAACACCCATTCATTGTTTGCAGAGTATAAGGGAATAAAAAGGTGGATGATGCAGGTCATCAGAGAGTGACTATAACTTGCCAGTGTGATCCTGGGATGAGAGAGAAACGTCCAGGGAAGTGACAGTCCCAGAGCGGTGGGAGCCAGCCCAAAGGCCAGCCCTGCTCAGGTCTGGCTGCCGAGAGCCCGGCCGGCCCCCCAGGCACATGGGGCACGGCCGGACGGTCCCAGGGCAGAGCACCCCTTGTCCAGCACTGCCCAAACCTCCCTGTCCAGCACTGTCCAAACCTCCTTGTCCAGCACTGTCCAAACCTCCTCGTCCAGCACTGTCCAAACCTCCNGGCACGGCCGGACGGTCCCAGGGCAGAGCACCCCTTGTCCAGCACTGCCCAAACCTCCCTGTCCAGCACTGTCCAAACCTCCTTGTCCAGCACTGTCCAAAGCTCCCTGTCCTGCACTGTCCAAACCTCCTTGTCCAGCACTGTCCAAAGCTCCCTGTCCTGCCCCGTGCTGCGGCAGCAGGCCTGGCTGAGGGCACCAGGGCTCAGGGGGAGTTACAGCTAGTGGCAGTGTTAACACAGCAACAAGAGCTAGAAATTGCTTGAACTAAATCCACAAGGAAAAGGAGGAAGGCTTCTATCCCTCCAAAGTGCAGAGTAAATGAAGAGAACTAAACCTTAAGGTGAAACCGTCACCTATGAATAAAAATGGCATGTACAGGGCTGCCGGGGACCTGAAGTTCCCTCTGAGGCTCGGGTGTCTCCTGCAGTGCTCTGCTTTTCACCAGGAGCACCGAATGCCTCCCACCAGGATCGATGGCCTGACTGCTGTGACCGAGCGAAGAACGTCACCCCTGCTCCCTGTTAACTCCCTAAAACTGAATTAACACCCCACTGACAGAAACCCAAACTTCGCAACAAACAATGCAAAAGCAATCTCCCTTTACTCACACTGATCCAGCGGGCCCCTGCTAACTTCCCGGACTTACAGATGGAGCTGCCTGGGAAGCAGCCAGCTCCTGCTGCAGCCACCCATTCCCCGTCGGGAATCCCACCCTGAGCACTGCGGGGGCAAAGGAGCAGGCAAGCCAGACCCTCCGATGCGGCACATCACACACAGGTGGGAGCTCTGATCCTCCCCTCCAGCTGGCATGCTGACCTCAAGACACAAGAAGACAGCAATAACTAAATATGAGATTACTGAACACCTCAGAATAGCTTTCAACCAGATTCTAACAGTCAGCAATTAGCTTATTCCATGGAAAATAAATGTTATTAGTCTAATTTTCTAATATAATTAGCAATGAGAATTCTCAACAGCCTTATTACCCATGGAGACATGCATTCCTGGCTTTTGAATTTTGTTTTCTTCATTGCATCAGAACCTGACAGCCAAGAGTTTCACTATAGTCTTGGCTTCAGCAACCCATTTCTGACTCTGGAAATGTATAAAAGCCACAAAATGTTCAGCTACTTTCCACCAATGAAGATCGAACTTTTTATTCTGAAAACTGTGAACATCTGAACTGCCAGTCCCATCAGATTTCATTTAGCTCAAACTGCTGCCTCCCCTGGCAATATCAAATGCTATAGACAAGACGGAGAGCAAGCACGGAGTGATGCTTCCCAGTGCACTCATCAGCATCTCGCAGCTCAGAGACCTCCCAAGCAGAAGTATTATCTTCTTTAAAAGGAATCTCGGAGGGATTTTTGTAGCATTTGGAACAAACAGATGACGAGAAGTCTAGGGCTGGCTGAACCACAGAAGCCATCACCAACCCCCACAAATGCCATGCACCCTCTCTCAGCCAGCACATGCTAAGGGGTTTCTGCCTCTTGCTGTTCCCAGCAGAAGGCTGCTCTGTGATCCCCTGCTCCAGGTAAACTATTCCTAACTGCTGCCAATGTCACAGGGACTGACCAGGCACAATTCTTCACACCCACTGGCCCAGCTGTTAAAGGTGATCCATGTTAGTTTAAATCAAGTGCCTGTGCAAACCTGGCAGGATTCCTGTGAGAACCAGCGGGGTTCCCAACAGGATCCTGCTTGGTTTTCCTTTCCTTAAAGCCTACAAACAGCCCACGTGGAGCTACACACCCAGAAAAACTGAGCAGCAGACAAAGCGAAGCCACGACTGGCCATGGGAATTTCAGCAGGAAATATGCCAGCTTTAACGACAGTAAGATCCTTGGAGGTGCAGAATTACAATAATCAAGGAAAGAAAATACAGCATTTTGATAATAATAATAAAGCATTTTGAAAAGCTGAAAAATAAAATGAAAAGGGAAAAAAAAAAGCTGTCTCATCTAAAATGAAACTATTTCCAGCAAAGAGGTGGTACCTGCTAACCAGCTCATGTCCTTTGCATGACAGAAAGGGCTCCTCCTGACTCCTCACACTTTCTTCAGCAAGCACAGTCAGGAAAAGGAGAGACTGTCCTTAGGAAATTCAAGGGAATGGGGAGGAAGTACTGAAATAAAACAAAGTGTTTGAGGACATCCACAGCAAAGTTTTCCAATGATATCCATTTCATTATTGTACAACAGTCTCCACGGGAAGTATTAAAGCCCTCAAATGCATGAGAAACAAATTCATGCCAGAAAAGTAATGAGAACAAACTGTAAAGAACATTCCTGCTCTGCTCTCCAAGGACAGGCACCTCTCTCTCACACCTTCCATGAGAAAAGGTACTGCTCCTTTTAAATGCCCAAAGGTTAACGGAGACAACCTCTCCAAAACAAAACCATTTTTTTTGGTTAGCACACAAGTGCACTGGCTTCTCCCTGACTTTCCTTTTGAGTTCAAAGTCTCATTAGAATAAAACCAAAAGGCACAAACCAAACATGAAAGCTCCAAGCTACCTTAAGTCCTTCCATTTCCCTTTGTGCCCTTCGTGTGTCACTTCCCACCCATCTGGTGATGCCCTCAGGTGTCTCAGCCACCCCAGGAGCCCTGCACACTCCTTTTCTGACATGGTCCAACACTGCCCACCTTCCTCCAAGCTGCTGCTGTGAACAGGCATGCCCAGTACAGCAGACGTCCCCTCACAGCTCCCAACAAAAACACACAAATATTTCAACAGAACACTGAGATACAGGCAAAAGACTCCTTTCTGAAAAGCTCACCTACCTGGCAATAACATTGTCAAAATCAGGGAAATCAGTTCAGCGCTAAGCTGTTCCATATGAGCTTTCCCTTCCTCCCTCCGCACTGTTCCTCACACTGCTATTACTGACCACTGGCAGGCAGATCCAAGGACCAGGAACTCTTCAGCTTGGCCATAAAGAGGAGCTGTAAGCCCTAAATTGTACGGTTTTCCAGTCTGCAACCAAATCTAAACTTAGCAAAAACCAAAACAAGGCTCAGAAATAAGCTGCACAATACTATACACGAAACATCATCATAACCCATGATGTTGGTGTTCCTTCAAAGGACACTTTGGGGCACATTCTGTTGAAATATTAATGAGTTAAAAAACTATTGTCCCCTCTAGCAGCACTTACATTACTCCATATGCCTACAATGTCATCATGGTTCCCCTTCATTTGAATCCATAAAGATAAATCTACAACAAATTAACACAGCCTTACACCTATTTTAAGTCATGTGGGGTTTGTTCCTTCTGCTTTTGACAGTCAAAAATGGGCATTTGTAAGCAGGGCCATCCGAGCCACAAAGAGCAGCAGGTTTCCTTCCCACAGCACCACGGGGCAGTTTGTGGGAAGCCCTTCAACCAAAGATTAGAAGAAGCAGCAACAATGTTTGCCTTGAGCTGACATTTTGCTGCCAATCACGGATGTATTTTAAGACAAATCCTGTTGCTAAATGAAGCACATGCATTTTAATCTTTCCTGTAACATTCTTTTTTACTATAATACATTTAGAGAGTTTTATCTTAACCAGCACTTGCCTTTTTCCTTTTTGTAATATTTTTTTTTTGTGTGCCAAGAGTTCCTTCTTGTTTTTAAGAGATGGACTTCTACACCACAGACTTTGTTATGTCTCGGTTCCTTCAGTATTTTTTTAAAGACATTATTGACTATTGTAATTGAAATAATTATACTTGGCAAATAAGGAACCTAAGTACACAGTGGAATGTGCTCTCTCTCCTTTCTTTTCCAACCCTGCTCAGTTTTCCATTGGTTTGCAAATGTCACTAGTATGCTCTTCCATTTCCACGAATGAGGAGGTTTTTTGAGTACAACTAACCAGGCTGAGGTGGTGCACAGCTTTCCACCCTACACTAGCTAATTTAATTTCTACTTAACTGCTGCCCCTCTGCATTCATACACTCCTGGGAACCACATGCAATAGCTCAGATCATTCTTATGAAAAGAGCACAAAGCATGGCTCAGTTCCTCTGAAGACACTGCTCTGCAAGTATAAATCTTCCCTACGATGAACTGGGAGCAGCAGTGTCTGTCCAGAGACAAGGAAACATCTCTAGCTCCAGCAGAGTGTGGTTTTCCCCCATCTTTCTTTACATGACTTAAAAACTTCTGAGGTGTGCTCCCATGTATCTTTGGGATTTGTTCCAAGCAAGTCAGATTTAATAATAAAGGATTCAGTTAACATCAGTAATCAGTCATTTTAATGACAAGTTTTTAACAAGACTTGCCACAGTTATTAGCGTACTGTAGTAAGGAGCTGCAGTAGGAACTGAAACAAAAATCCCGAGGGCGGATTATTTCAGTGTATCAGGCAGCACCACCCCGGGATTTCCACCACATGGACATTTTTTTAACAGCTCGGAGTCAGGTAGATGTTGCACAGTGATGACAGATCCCTTGGCTCCAGTCCTGAACACACACAACGCACACACTGCTGGTCCCTGTTGTTCTACTGGGCTAACACCCTCACTGCTACCACTTGCAGAGCACTGATCCTACCCTGCGCTGAGGAGATGAGAAGTAAACAAATCACACTTCCAAATCCTGGATTTTACTGGGCCTTCATAAAAAATTAATTCATCACCGGAGTCCTCTATAAACTTGTGTGCAGCTGAAGCCAGGATACTTCCAACGTGTTTTTCATGAAACCTGTATGCGCAAGTTTTGCCTTGTACTAACCAGCAGTGGTTTTAAATGACAAAGTTATATATGTGAAATATTAAAATGTTTCTGGCATCGCTCTTCTCAAATAAATTGCTTATTTTAAGTTACAAGAACTTGTACTACCCAGTAAGAAATTACTTTAAAATCTATTTCAAGGTGATTGCCATTTTCATAGAACACCTCGTTTCCTAATATTCGAAAAACAGATTCGTTGACTTGAAAAATATAAATATCATAGTGACTTGGCAAGTAGCTCAGATGGAGTCAAACATTAGCACTAGCACCACAGAAACTAACGAAACGCTTTGGTGTTTATTAAGTGTTTCACTGCGGGGGTGGTCCAAGCTAGCACGGGCTCCATCAAACTGAACCAGCTCAGGTGTCCGAAGCACACGAAGGAACGCAGCTCACCTTTAATTTCACAATACAAAACCTCACGTTTGGCGTTCGGGTTTTTTTAAGGGTCTGTTTTACTTTTACTCGATGCATTAAAGAGAACTTCAGCCCGCTAAGGGCAATCAGGCGAGCGAGGGCTCGGCGAGCTCCGGGCGGCTCCCAGGCCCGCTCCGCGCCCGGCACCGGGCGGGTCCCGGCGGGAACGGCGGAGCCTCACCCGGGCACGGCCGGGAGGCGGCCC